>VOQJ01043493.1:0-11808 GCA_015052665.1 Apistogramma diplotaenia
GTGTGTGTGTGTGTGTGTGTGTGTGTGTGGATCATACCAGTGTTACAAGCATTCTGGTTCCTCCTGGTAAAAGTCACTCCTCCGGGATTGAAGAAACAACTGAAGCTTTTAAAGTGATTAACCCCTTGTTGTCAAGTTAATTTAATTTCACGCAAACTGTGATGTGGCATAAACCTTTCAGTTGCTGTGGGTAAACAAAACAAAAATGTCTGATAACTGATTTGAATGACAGAAACAGAGTCACTTCCTTGCACTCTCTGGCTCTCTCTAAACCAAGTTCACCCTACGCTGTAACCATGTACGTGTACACGGGATTTGCTTTTTGTCCTAGCAGGGAGGCAGATCCCGTCAGTACGACAAAGGGGATCTGCTTTATCTCCCCGCAGCATGAGTAACACAAGTGCACACGCACTGCTTTCTTTTTTTCTTTTGAATGTTTAGAAATTATGTTTTTACATCTAGATTTCCTCTGTCAGTCAAGGCAAAGGCCATGCTGTGCTTTTGCCAGCAAATCAGCACTGCTGGTACAATTATACTATATTTATTTATTTATTTACTTGTTATTTCATGATGAAAAAAATGAAGAAAAAAACCCAAACCCCCTAGGGTTTATGTTTCTCTGGTAACCAACAATATATGTCCCTTTTGCTGTATTGTATGTCAGACTTATAGTGAATGTGATGTTTTCATGTTCATGCTCCCTGTTTTTAAGGGCAAGCAATATTCATTTCCTTTTTATGCATCAATGTATCCACCTCTTACCACTGAGTAGAATTTTATATAAATATGTTTTGGAACAGTGAATCAGCTTTTGATGTAGTAACAAAATTGCTAAATGCAATGATAAAATATAAAATAATGAATAAATATAATACCTTTAATCTGTCTGTTTTCTGTCCAGGAAAGCATCTAAGCAGTCTGAACTGGAGCTGCAAATATCTGTCTATATTTACATTGTGCTTTGTCAATATGGCCTGCCACTCAAACTGTTGATCATCACCTCCCATCATATGTGTCAGCCTGTGCTTCATGAATAGACAATGACAGGCAGTGTGTGGGATGTCCCTTTGATGAATCTGGACTTGTCTTTGCTTAGCAACGGCTTATTACTGCCAGAGTAAAAGGGCTCAAAATACTTCATGATCTATTTTATCACAATTGGTGTTTCAGCAGGGCTGCTGACTGACTGCCCCTTGGGCTAAATTCTCCTTAGAGTGAACAGTGTGGTAAATCTGTCGATAAAGACAAATATCCTCTATTGATGACACTGCAAAAATTTATTGCTTCATGTTAGCTTTCTGTACAGGAAGTTAATGATATAGGCATTTGACTTTTTAAACAGCTGTAACCCACTAATCTTGCGTAAAAAGTTCTGTTTCTTTGGAAAATAATGACTTTCCCTCTTATTATTAACGGATGTCATTTGTATTGCTTAGAAGTCCCAAACAAATCTGACTGAGGTGCAGTTCATCCTCAAAATCTTGAAAATCGAGATTGTTTTAGTGAAAGTTGAAAGTTTTGTCCTGTCTCTCTCTCCTCGGCCCCAACCGGTCACGGCAGATGACTGCCCCTCCCTGAGCCTGGTTCAGCTGCAGGTTTCTTCCTGTTAAAAGGGAGTTTTTCCTTTCCACCATCGCCAAGTGCTTGCTCATAGGGGGTCGTTTTGACTGTTGGGTTTTCACTGTAATTATTGTAGGGTCTTTACCTTACAATAATAAGTACCTTGAGGTGACTATTTGTTGTGATTTGGTGCTGTATAAATAAAATATAATTGAATTGAATGAGCTGTAGAGATGTCTGCTTCTTCTGGATATAATGGAAATAGCCGCACTTGTGCCTCAGCTACGCTCAAATGTGCATTCTGTGGTGGTCATACCGCCTATAGGCTTCTGTGGTGTAGATGTTTTAGGTTTGTGTTAAAAATTCATAGACTGTAAACCAACTGGCATTCAAATTCAGGAAGTTGTTCAGATGAAATTAAGAAGACAAAGGAAGTTAATTATGTGGGTGAATCAGCATTCTGGGAAATTCCAAAATTGCTGTTGACTCACTGCTGTGAGCTACTGAGACGACTAGTGAACATCGTTAGTGTCGTGTATTGCACCTGTGCCTTTTCTTTCTTTAAAAAAAACACGGAAGGTCTGTTGTCAGTGTTTTTGTGGTACTGTAGTTATCCTTTTATTCAGGACTGCATCAATTATCTGGAGTGCAACAAAGTAGTGAAAAAAAACTCATAATATTTTCACAGGTGCAGGTGGATGTGATTACAGGGGTTTGAAGTATTTTGGTTTAACTATATTCAGAATTTTTATCGGAAAGCTGCATTCAGTACATTGTTAATGTGTTTTATTTGCAAATAAAATTGCTGCTGTTTTTACGCTACACATGATACTGTTAATAAGATATTTGGATTTTTTAGATATTTCTTCAAACCCATCTAATTTTCTTCTTTTGGTTGTGCTGTTTGAAAACACTGACTGCACGCCAGTCTGAAACATCCATGTGACTGACCAGGGCATAGGCCAGGAGTAATTACTTGGTCCCTGACCAGGTCAGAGCAGTATTTTTTTCATCTGTATTTACCTTGAAGTAGGTGTATTCTGAGAGGGCATACAAGACTGGCTGAAATTTATCCCTGACCTATTAAACTGAGAATGATTTTCAGTGTGATGTAAAATGCTAACAAGACTCTGTGCTCTGTAAACATGGACAGCCCCAGGTGACCCTCGTTCTGCCCACTCTCTGTTATGTAGGTATTTTGCCAGATGCAGCATATATAGTGAAAGACTAATTGCGATAGCTTAGAGAGGCAGTGCTGCTGCTACTTTCAGCAAACCAGTTCCAGTGTTTCACAATAATTTGACCAAAAAATAATTAACTTGTGACATATTGTTGATGTAAACATGGTATGAAATAACAGCCTAGAAGGCAAAAATATTAACAGATAAACAATTAATTACAGGGTTGGGTAATAATGAATTACATGCAATCACATTTATATAATTCACTCACGGAAATAAGTAAAATAATTAGCTCAAGTTACATTTCCAAGATGTGTGACCAATGTGTGACCACAGACAGAAGCACAGTTTCTCCTGTGGTGCTTCGTACATGCAGGCAGGTCAACAAGTGAGCAGCAGCTAGAAGGGTAAAAGAGAAGGAAGTCTCACAGAAGGCTGCTTTTCACCAAAGTCCAAATAACAAGCAAGTTATTAGATGTTGTTGGTAATTTCTTAAATAATCTTAAGGTAATTTTGCCTGCCTTTAATGTCTTATATCAAATGAGAAATGTTGAGAATAATTATTTTAGTGTATCACGCTCAAAATGTTCATAAGGGGGAGAAACCCACGCAAATTGGCGCTTATTATGTCCCTCCCTGACCCAAACCACCTAAAAAACACTTAAACACCAGGAAAGTGAGAAACTTATTTCCCTGCGTAGCGCGTAATAGCGACACCGGAAGTGAGTGTAACTAAGCAACGTCCGTAGTTACTATGGTAACAGTGTTTCCCTCGGGGAAGTTTGTATCTGCAGAGGTAACTGCTCTCTAGGAGCAGCAAATTTAAGCTCTAACTCGACTGTAGTAGTTGAGTTCACGTATTTATTTTAACGAATTTCTTCTTTTTTTTTTTAAATAAGAGTATTTTCTTTTATCATCCAGGTGGCCATTACCTGCTAGCTTCATCAAACATTAGCTAAATGGAACCGGATTTGGCTGAGGGTAAAACCGTGCGCGCTCATAAACGCAGCACAGGCGATAGATGGCTGTTTCTCGCACCTGTGGTAAATACCGTTTTTAATAGTTTTACAGTTGTTTTCCAAACACTGCTTAAAGTGTAGCTGCACGGTTATATGTGTCAGCATATTCGCCCGCCTTACTAAATAAACACTGTTCAATATTACTGTAGATCAACAGCTGCAAGTTGCACCTCACGACTGTGAAATCTCCCGTGCCAGCGAGAGCACAAGCGGTGGTGAGTCATTAAAAGAGCACGCTGAAATAGGAATGGTTATGCAGCGCTTGTAGTTTTCAGGGCGTTTAGAGATTGTTTTGTTTATCATTTTGCAGACTGACTCTCAAGAGCATCATGTAAAAGAAACATTTAACCACTCTGACCTAGGTAGGTTTGACCCATTCAGCTCATTCACCACCCAGGAGGATTTGGTGTGATTCAGCAGTGTGTTATATTAATTGCTGGCTTTGGCGATGGTTCTCAAACTTTTTTCCTGACATGCTGATAAAGGTCACATCCCACATAAGTCATTGACAGTAACAATGATCCAAGTTGGAATATAGAGAAATAAAGGTCAGCGTGAGAGTTAGCAAAATCTGTTTTGTGCATTTTTTTTTCAGTCATATTAATTCTACTTTACTTGGCATTTTTCTCTGGTTGTTGACAGACCACCTGCGGTGGTTTAATGTCTCATCAGTGGGCCCAGCCCCACAGTTTTAGAACCACTGGCACGCAACTGGTGTGTGAATATATTTCCATTTGCACTTCTTATGTCACTGTGCTGTATCATTTGTAGAAAACCAGATAAGAGTTGTCCAGATGCTTTTTGCAAGTGACAGAAGTAAAGAGTCTGCACACGATCACAAAGTACCCCTCTGTGGAGCTGCACATGAAGCCAGACACAAACCAAGGAGACTCACCCAGTGTGCGGGTGAAACTTACTGTCACGGTGCCTTAAAAAATGCCAAGCCCACAGGTACTATTGAAAAAATACAAATATTATATAAATTAGATAATATTTGCACGTACAGGACATATAACAATTTTTATGTAGTGCACTTTGATGTTGTGTGTATCCTGATTTCAGTTTGTGCTATCCATGTCAGGTGGTTTTCCGGGGTCTAATCACAATGCTGTGCCCAGCGTTCCCTTCACCCAGTTGCCTTTCACATCCAGCTTTCAACGAATTGACTTGGAAAGGTACCCTTTGTCTGTAAAGTGCATGTGTTGTAGTACAGAGCACTGTAGTCTTGACAAACGGCACCGCAAACTGGAACTATCTTTAAGAGGAAGAAGAAGAAATTCTTCATTGTCAATGCACATTTCTATGCAACAAAAAACATGTTAAATGTCTCAGCGGTTCTGCACGTGTCTTACCTGTAGTGGCTTTCATGTTCCTGTGACGTGCTTATACCACAGAATTTTATTAACTCAGTCTGACCTTCACACTCTGGGACCCATGAGACTATCAGCTAAAATGGCGAATGCTTAAGATTGCCACCAGGGAGCAGCAGAGTCTCTATAACTGACTGTTAGCTCCAGATGAGATGGCAGCAACTCTGATATGTTTTGTGTAGATCAGCTACAGTGAAAACCTGACTTGGTTTTTTGAATCATCATTAAGTGACAATATTTGTTGAGTTAAAATCAGCACTGAAATATATATATATTTTATTTGACGTCTAAATCTCCTAATATGTTTCTCCAATTATCCAGGCACTCTCTGGAGGAATTCCCCAAGTTGGACTTTCTAAAAGAACTGCAGATTTTAAACCTTCAGCACAATCTAATTACAAGGATCCAACATGTGGCACATCTGCAGCAGCTGGTTTTGCTGAATTTGCATGACAACCACATCACTGATATGAGTGGCATAGAAGTTCTGAGGTCTCTCAGGATCCTCATGCTGGGGAAGAACAGGTTAGTTGTAACAGAGAGCAGAGATAGTACCATTAGAGACATTATGAAGCTCCTTTCAGTACGATAAAGCACTTCTAAATTGACTTTGGTGCTGTGCAGTTTATATTTGTGCATCATAACCAGTCAAAAAGCTTTATTTTAATTAAATTAAATATCATTAACTGTGACCTGATTTGCAATGTAAATGGAACCATTTATTAATAATTACAAGGTGGTCAGCAGTGTCGTGAAATGAAAAAGTTGTTTGCATTCATGTTGTTGTGCCACACGGTCAGCATCAGAAATGATTAAAGCCAGTTTCGTTTGAAAAGCAATCATCTTAGTGACATTTTTATTTTGAAAGGTCGGCAAAGTCACATGTTTTTGAATGACAGAGATCTTACTGCTGAACTGTGACATTTGTAAATCGATGTCTGAGGCCATAGGAAGCGAACAGTAAGAAATGACTACTTTATTTGGCATTTTCAAAAGACCACAGCATATTATGATTCAGCATATGATCCGCATCCATATGGGGAGCCTCAAACAGTATATTACTATATAATATCTGTATATTACTGTTTTCCTCTAGAACTTTCTATGATTTTCCTGTAGGTTTTTCACTGAAGCAGAATGAACAGAATATGTTATTAATTGTTCCCATTTTATGTCACGTCTTCCTGATACTTCTCAGAATCCATGAAATTTGCTGCCTGGAAAACTTGTCCAAGCTGAATATCTTGGATTTACATGACAATCAGGTACAGTTCCTTTACTGCCACCCTGCCTACAGGATCTGTGTATTAAACCATGTTAATTTACTTGCTACTGCTGTAAAGGTTATAGCTCAGCAGGAGCTGACTAACTCTTCCCTGTCCTAAAGCATGTGTTAGGAGCAGTTAAGTCCGTTTGTTTTTGAAGCCAGACATCTGGCTCGCTGTTTGTGTGCACTTAACTTTAATATTTCACATCGTTCCCAGCACTCTAAGGGAACAAAAACATTGAAAACCATCAGAACCCACATGCTATTGTCTAATATCTACTCCCACATTAATTTCCTCAGTGGCCATCGCATAATTTATCCAACAGATGCAACTGTTTTTTTTTTTATGTTTTCAGCACTGGGAACTGTTTTGAGCTTTTGGAGATTATAATGTCCCTAAATTAATTTTTGTGTCTCAATCTATTATTGGGTGCTGTTTTGTTCCTTGAAAATAGAGACTGGCTTAATGATATTAAAAGCCTGAGAAATCAAACAATGTCAAATGAGAATTTCAAGAGCTAACGGAAAAGGAAGATAACATAGAAAAGCTTCCCGTGGTCAAATTAATGTTTTGCCAGAATGCCGCCTACACCCCCTCCTCAGAGAGCAGCTCCAGAGCTCGGCTAAGACGCGCTCTCTTTCTGGGATTGGCTGCTCTTTACATGAGCAAGCATTACAATTACTAGTCAGTGACTGTTAGTGTTATTTTTCCTGACAGAGGATGCTTTGTTGCCTCAAGCACCGTCAACTTGTGCTCCTTAATTACATCTCTGTAGTTCATTTTAGCAGTTTTTTTAAAATAATGTTGCAGTTGAATTAATAATGGAACTCTTTTGTCTTGCTTTTATTGGTACATTACATTCAGACTTGTATGCTGGCAGACACCTATTGCGGTGCAGATGATAAATCTATTATCATGACAAGGCCAGTTTGTCTTTCAAACACTGAACTTAAAACCTTCTGTTTTGTGCACCTCAGTAACTGTTCAGTCATATTTTTAACACATTTTCCAAACCCTCCAGAGATCTGACCACCCAAATGCATTTTGAATTGCTGCATAATGATAATTCCAGATTATGAAGTGGGTGAATTCTGGTTGTTTAGTCACTTTTGGCCACAAGCTTTAGATCGCCATTGCCCTTTCTTCCTCACATCCTTTAGCTGGGAAGCTCACAAACTTCTAAAATTCTGTCATTTTACCTTTTTCTTTCTGTACCTGGATGATCTTTCTTTTCCAGCTTACTGGAACTCTTCAGAATAAGATATTCTCTCTGGGAGTTAGCCTTCAGCCCACTCTCAGTCTCTGTGACCAAGTCTCGGGGTTACAATGTGACCTGAGATTGTTAAATAACCAGTTAGGCTGCGATGTTTTCCACTTGAGCTCTTTTGACTCAAATGATCTCAAGAAATAGGCGAGAATGCCCCGTGGGGTGGATGGACTGAAAACAAAGTATCACTCTCTTAGAGAAGTTGGCTAAAGTCATGTAGAAATCTCACTCGTACAAATGATGATGTTGATTATGTTTGGCTCCGTCTGCCATGTTTGGTTGGCACATCGCTGTGGGAGGAGGTGAAGTTGAGACAGGATTTCCCCATGAGAATGATACCTGTAACCAATGATACATGTGACACAGACGTCTTCTCTTCTCCTTTGAAATGAACATGCTCAGAGTAGATGTTTGCATCTCTCTTGCTCTCAGCTCATCAGAAAAAGATGTCACTAAAGCTCACATTCATGTCCCAACTTATTGATGAATAAAATCTTAGCAGAAGCAGAAAGAGAAAGAAGCTCTTTGCCAAAATCTGGCTCCTGGCCGACTCTGCTGGAAATCACCAAATTTGTGGTGTGTAACTCAAGATTCTCAAATTCTCAAGAGTTTATGGATTCATAAATACATGTCTGCACATTGTGTCCTTTGATGTTAACATGCATGTTAAAGAATGGGATGCTGGTAAACACTTGCAGTGTAGCCTGTTTGTGAATCTCAGAAACATTTGTCTCAACTTTAATGAAACTTCCAGAATGCAACTGTTGTGTTTCTGGCCACCATTCAGAATCGATTCTGTTTTAATGAGCCTCCGTCTGAACTCCCAAAACAAGACATGAATCAGCTGCAGTGAATGCTGATGTAATGCTGATTAATATCTTACTGCAGTGTTTCTGTTTTGTCTTGCTTAGAAAAGTATCTCTTTACTTTTACATTTGTAGACACTGATCTTTCAGACCATCTGAAATGATGGACTGATGTCACTTGGACAGAGGCTCCTCCTCCATTTTTTTTCTCCCAAAAAGGGAGATGGAAAAGGTGGAGTGAGATTCCACCACTGACCTAGCCTTAGTGGTTTCTTTGGTTTTTATGATTTGGAAGGTCAAGCAGGTCAGTTTCCTTGATCAAAATGAAAGTCACTGATTCAAATATTGAATATTGAAGTGTGTTACACTCTGCTAGTTCAGCACCCCTCTGTGCCACACTGTACAGAATTAGGTAAGCAATAATATATTGCTGTCTTCCATGTGTTTTTGCTGTGCACTAACTTTGTCTCACCGTGCTCTCCTTTAGATCTGCAGGATAGAAAATGTGTCTCATCTGAGCGAGTTGGGAATGTTGAACCTGGCAGGAAACGGCATCTCCAGAGTGGAAAACCTTCAGGGTCTGGAGTCTTTGACAGAACTGAACCTGCGGCACAACTGCATCTCTGATGTGGTGAGGTTACTCTTCCAATTAATGGTAGATTTAAGTGTTTTTCTTTTTTCTTTGTGGTACATTTAATTTCTCTTGTCTCCATCGATATGAAAGTACAAATAGTACAGGTTATGCACACTGAGAGCATACAATGCAATGCCTCACTATAGATGACTTGTAGATGTTAGTCTAATGCAGCTGTATCCCAACACTGCAGCTATCTTGTGGTTCTTTGAAGTTCCTGCAGCCAACAATAATAACAACAACAACAATAATAGTCTTCATACTGCTCGGAAAATGTTCCTCTGAAGATGAAAGTAATGGCAGTGTGTTTCATCTTTCATGTTCAAGTCATCACTTGTGGGCCGGGTCCCGGGGATGGTTACTGTTTCCTCTGCTGTGAAACAACATGTCAGTTGTTACTGTCACAAAGGAACAAACACAAAAATGACATTAATGGAATCTTTGTGAGAAAGTGGTGGTGAAACATATCAGTGTTGGTGTTACCTAGGGAGACGTAGCTCATTATCCACAACCTCCCACCGACTTTCTGGCACACGGAAAGAGGAACTGGATATTCCAAACACGGGAACTTACTCTCCTTGGTTTCTATAGTTTTAATCTGATAAACATAACAGAGCATGCCAAAACAGGCCCCTTCATTTGTATGCAAATCCCCTAAGCCCTTTTCTGCTTTTTGGGGTAGAAAATAAAAACGGAATCCAACATTGTATATCAGCTGAAAGCCCTCCCCACCTCTCATCCTGTCCTCTGCCTGCAATTTCTGATCACTAAACAATTCCAGTCCTAATTATCGGATGCTGCGTTTTATTTGATACACGGCGGCGGAATAATGCTCCCCCTCAGCAGTTTCTCAGTCTCTGTCATTAGCGGTGCTTGCTGCCAAGTGCCTGTACCAGGCACAAAGTAAATAACCTCGTTCCAGGTGCTCAGAGTTTCTCTCCTTCATGAAAGGGAAAAGCAGATAAAAAGTGAAATTCTTGACCTTAAAAAATACCTTCAAAGTCAGTCGTCCAATACATGCAAGCATTATAATTTATATTTGCTCGTACTGTAGCGTGTTTGTGTGAATGCTTTAAGAAGAGGAAGGAATGCATGTTAAAACTTCCTGTTGTTTAGCAGTTGTTTAAATTGTCAGTGTGTTTTATGGCAGCTGTCCTGAGATCCAGACTTTTCTTTTCCTTGTTGTACACAGTTCCCACTTAAATGTATACATTTTTCATTTTGTTGCAGTGTATTACAACACAATAAGAGAGAACACAGTAACGATTCATCCAGTGGCTATTTTTAAAGGGCTTCATATTTACACTTACTCTTAGGTGGGCCTTTGCATTGTGAAATTCTGTGGCAGTTGCTAAGAGATGCATTATATATTTTTGGCAATGGGAATGATGATTTGCTTGGAAAACAGGCACAGTCAGCTTGAGCACGTCTAAGAAAAAAGGAATGACCCGGGCAGGTCGGCTTTCTGAGTTAGCATGAGAAGGGTTTGTACTTCTGTGGGTCAAGTGAGCACTGAGCATCAAATATATGGAAAAAAGTAGAAACTCTGTTTTACCGTAGATTAATTAACTTGCTACAGTGTGTGTGTGTGTGTGTGTGTGTGTGTGTGTGTGTGTTACATAGGTTTTTCCTTTCATATGTTGACACACTTTATGGGAAAGAGGATTTTTTGGATGCTCCTGAGTAAACAGTGTGGCTTGAAGTGTTTCCCATTGGAAAAAACAAACAAACAAAAAAGTAGGTCAGTAAACAGCAACAGCAGCTTAGGAATGCCTAAGTTGTTCCAGTATGACCTGGGAATGTGGAACTTTGTCCTGTCTTCAACTTGTTGTTACAATGAGAAAGCTTCTGCAACTTAAAATCCAAGAGACACTTCGGGCACAAGGTTTTGGCTGACGTGGGACATCTTTCAGAGGTCACACAAGAACAACACAGCGGTGTGCCTCCATGAGACAGCACATGCAATTCAAATGCACAGCCGCATAAGCCAGAAGAGATCACATCTCAAGCCTGTGCTATGAAAGCACATCCACAAAACCCAACAGCTTACACTCTTAGACACCCACCCCCCAGCAGCCACATGCACCTCTGTTTACTTGAGCAGCTTTTATGCTCTTTTGTGCCGTGCTGGTGTTGCATGCAGACGAGATAATGGTGATGAGCGTTTTTTCTGTGTTTGTTGAATAATGCCTCTGCCAGAGCTGAGTGTGAGTGTGAAAAGTGAAGACACGCAAGCTGTCAGCACAGAGAGAGCGGAGCTGGGATAAGAAGGTGAAGGCACGGGCACGCAGACACATAAATACACACCCGCAGGCATTTAGCAAACAAGAACACACAGATGTGTGTGTGCATACACACACACACACACACAGCTGCACCCAGCCTCATAAGACATCCTGTCAGCTGATTGGTTCCGATCAGTCAGGTTTTCTAAAAAAGGACCACATTGGTGGGCGATTGTTATGCAGCTCATCAGCGCGGTGATGACATCATTCTGTCTGAGACAGGGCTGCTATATTTAGTTTCAGACAGCCAGGAGTGGCTGCTGCTTCACTAGCATCCATACAGGAGCTGGCATAGACAGAGACTGTGAATGTAGCTGATGGTCAGTACTGGCTAGCACTAGATAGCGTGACTTGCATTCTTCATAGAAAGAAAACCTGCTTATACTGTATATATATGGCATATGTACCATATATATAT
>VOQJ01043502.1:0-10881 GCA_015052665.1 Apistogramma diplotaenia
GTGGGTGTGGTGGTGGGGTGGGGGGTGGGGTGGGGTGTGGGGTTGTTGTTGGGGGGGGGGGGGGTGCTCTGCAAATAGATGGTTGCCCTAGGGGTCCTTTTGCATTATTAATACAGGAATCTGTAGTTGGGGCTCTTACTCAGATATAATATCACTGCCTCCTGCATGCAATTTCCACATGATTTCTATTCTGCTCGCCCACCTACCAATTAATTTCTTCATTGTTATTATTCTAGTAGATACTGGAAAAAAGTCCTCACCTTTGCTTAAAAGTTAATAATCATATGCAATTTGTGCAGGAAGCTTTAAATGTAGAGCTGGTGGGGGGTGGGGTAGGTGGGGGGTAAACAAGGTGCATTGGATGAAGTGTCTGCGAATATCCAACAAACTAGCCTGGGTCACTAATTACTTGCTACGCTTTATCTGCCTGTCAAATGTGTAGCTTCAGCATTTCACCATAAGCAAAAGTTAGAAGTCACTTTCAGCACCCAATTCCAGAATGTATTATTATCTGAATATTGCTGACCTTTTAGTTATTCAGAGTCAGAATGATTCTGACCACTCTGCCGGTTTAGCGTTATTAGGTCAGTAATGACAGACCATCTGTAGCTTTAAAGAGTATACACAGCAAAGACCTGCAGTATGTGTGTCATGTAAATTGCCACTCACAGGTACACAGCATGCACTGTGGTCTATGGTTATGTCAAGAAATTGCACCAACTACTTCAGTCACCGTACAATTAGTGGGAGCTGTCAAAACAACTTTACTGAGTCAAATAACTTGAGGGTGACGCTATCACATCCCTCTGTTGACCTAGTTTATATCCCCAAACCGTAGAATAAAATAAATGAACAGATTTGGCAATCAGCAACTATTTTTCTATTAAAAAAATAATTAGCAAAGAAAAAAAGAAAAAGAAAAGTGCAGTGGTACAAGGCTGTGAAACACAATGGCAGAAATGTCAGGTTTTCTTGAAATCTCATTGTGTTGTTCATTAAATCAGTTGCAAAGTGGATAGGGAAGACACTGAATTAGTTGCAATTTTTTACTTGATATTTATTTCTTTAAAACTGTGCTCATTAGTTTGAAAGAATTGTGTCTTTATAAACCTTTCATATTCTGACAATTTGTTTTGCTAATACACAAGTTGAATTGGTCGGACAGGGACTTCTTAAATGCAAGAAGCTAATGTGATATGCAGTAAATGTACAGTGAATGTTGCTATCAATGCAGCACTATTTATCTATATATTTCTGCTATGTTATGGCAGTGTAACTGGTTGACTGGCCACATTTAAGAATAGACAAACACAATGGGTTTAAGTTAATTTTATGCAAATAAAAATAGCATTTTAAGTTTTTATTTGGAACAGATGCTGAAAATTCCCACTGATTTTGGAAAAAAGTATTTACCTTTTTGTTTTTTAATAACAGTACAAACCAACTTCAACAGCAGGTCCCTCCAAAAAACATCATTACTCTCAGATGAAAACAGCACAATATCTGGGATAAGTTTATTGAGATGATGTTCTCCAGCTCAGCCAAAGTCTTTATTATTCCACAGCACTGGGTCAAAGTGTGGGCTCAGTTTCTATGTGTTAGCTTTGTCAGTCCACTCTACTTTTTCCCTGGAGCACCGTGGAGTGTCAGTGTACTCATTTACGGTTAACAGCGATCACTTGTGTGCCTCGTGAAGCAGCCACAGTTTAGATGTTGAATTTCTCAGATCTATGAGATTCTTCAGCTCATGCAAAACAGTCTTTCTTGCTTACAGATTTTCTAAGAATCATTTTATGTGCGTGGTTAATCATCAGAATCTCGTGAACAGAAAAGCCAAACTCATCACGTATTTTTTAGAAGTCAAAGTAGCCCCAACCTACACTTCAATTCTAGCTCCACTGATTGGATTCCCCTGACTCCAATTAGCTTTTGTTAATATAATTAAACTAGGAGTTTGCATGATTTTTCAGTCCATAATGAGATTATCTGTCCACAGAACACAGTTGTCATGTGGCGTGTACATGCATATATATAAAACCACACATTTTCTACAAAAGATAACACACTTACACTACTGATTGTAGAAATATAAACATATTACGTAATGTGACTTCAGCTATACAGCCACTAAACTTCTCTGCATTTCCTTTCTGTCCTATCTGATCAACCTGAACTGGCTCGGCACATAGTAGATGTCTTATGAAGCGAATAATTACTAAAAGAGAGCTAGATACATTATCTCAATATGTGATGCACTAGAATGATTAATCAGAAAAGCAACAGTGTTCTATGTTACTCAACCTTAAAACAGCCCTCTGGATCATCCTTTCAGTTAAGAGAAAATCACTTGTATCACTTAATTCCACGTCATTTATACTTAAATGATTTCTGTTGCACTAAAATCCTTGCCTTAATGGAGTATCCTGCATATAGGATTTTTTTATGATTGCTTGAGCAGCCCTAGATAATCATTTGAATCTCCATCAGATACTTTTTTTTTCAGAAAAGTGCAGTTTGTTTGCTCTCAATAGGCATAGACTTTCCTCAAACAATTTCATGCATCCTCAGACTTGGAATGCAGATTTGCTTTATGATGGGGAAATTGGGGAAAAATGCTTACTCAATCAGGGAGAACTTTATTTATTTATTTGAAAAATCTCCAGGGCACCACCTGGCACATTACTAAATTTCATAACATTCCATTTGATGCCACCCTATTCACGAGATTCATCCTCTTCTCCAAAGTGGAATTCAGGTCAAATGTAAGAAATATTTAAATTAAAAATTTTTAATTGCTTTTTAATTAAAAAACTGAAGACAAAGTGCTGTTGGTGGAAGGTAGACTTACTCCAGCAAAATATAGCTCATTGTTTCTTACAATGCCTTTTTTTTTTTGGCTCTCTTGTAAACAGGTTTTCTGGTTATAAACATAGCAGAAGGACAGCATAGCTTGAGGGGTTTGGTGTATATAATGTCCCAATGATGTATATATCACCTTTAATGAGAGACAAAAAAAGACTTCTGCTTAAAGTGGGGACACTGTGAAACTAGACCACTGAATAGGCGCTGACTGACTACTTGTGAATTCCTTCCAATCTTCCAATTAAAAAGACAGGGTAAGCCAAGAAAAGATTAAGCGTAGACAGGGTCTGTTTTCTCTCTTTGTTAACCAGAAAGCTTTCACTTGTTATCCATAAATAACTCTTAAATCCAGCTCCAACATCAGAGATGAAACTCAAGAGTTCCTCAAAATCAGCACTACCTTTGTAGACAAACACAGTTATGTCAGCTAGCGTATTTATGATTTAGTGATTACAAGATAAGCTGCTATTATTGAAAAAAAAATGCATGTGCATTGCAAATATCACAGCTGCTTAATGTTTCTGACAGCATATCAGATTATCGCAAACAGTCCTTTTAATCTCTGCTGATATGTTACTCCTGCCTCTCCATTTTCTCTGCCTATCGCAACCTGTCAGAGGAAAAATGATTGAAACCCAGGCAGCGGTGAATGCGTATGCAGGTATTCTCTGCAGTCGGTCTAAACCTTCCTCTTACTCAGCTCCAGATCCCCATTGCTTCCTCCACAGGACTGAAAAAGAACTCTAAGATTCTACTGCAAAGTTCCTCTAGAATGCACTGCAGGAACATTACGATACTCCAGTTGATGTCATTAACAGTCACCTCCACTGCTGGATTTTGCATGCTTCGATTGGAGCTTTAGTCAAATGTATGTAAAAATACTGTGCGAGTTCAACTGATAACCCTAATAAATAAATAACTGGTGGCTACCATCATGGAAATAACAGAGTTACACCAGTGACTAATCTGATGAGCTATTGCATATACAGTACATCCAACAAACTCTTTGAACCATTTGATCCATCCCTACAGGCTTGGCCGTTTATAAGCGAAACGTCTTTTTGATGCTATTTTTGCTGGTTGCTGATAAAATGAAAATTACTAGTATACTGGGTGTGTGACAGGTTAATTCAAATGTACAGCACTGTACTCTTCATCAGGAAAAACGTTTTCAAGTTGGCAAATAATCAAGGTTTTTGGGACATGGGAGGCTAATGTGCAGTATATGTTCAGTCTATGATCATATACTGTACATTGTATATCTTTTGGGGGCTCATAACTGATCCCCCCAGTCATAATTTATTGACAAAGCTAAGTAACCTTCACAGTCATTTAAATAAACAGATTTTATGTATCATAGCAGCCACAAAAGGCTTGTCAATGTAAAAAAGAAAACAGTGACCCCTTAAACACCTTCACGTGACCAAAAGCAAACATAATGTACGCACGTTGTCTTGATCACAATATTTTCTTACCTGCATTGTCATAACAGTAAACATGATCAAACAGTGATTATACTTCATTGCCTGTTTCTTGTCAAAGTTCTATTTAAAAGCATCAACTCCCATTGTTTTTTATTGCTAACAAATAATAATAATAATATAATAATAAATGTTAATATTGAAATCTAAGCAGCATTTGTAACCTCATTTTGTAACAACAGTGACAGAACATTCCAGGTCATGTTCCCATAAAAGACAAAAAAAAAAAATCGAAATTGAAACAATAAGCATGGAACATCTTTTAACACTTCTGCTATCAAATTGTACCCTGGTCTGAAAATACATACACTTACGGCAATCTGACAGGCAGATAGTTATTATCATTATGAAAATCCACTGAATGCAAATTGGGGGAAAAAGCTTTGAATGCCATTTTGTCAAAAGACTGGAAAAGTGGTGCTGGAACATATTATACTGCACCACTAAGAAACCTACCAAATAAAAAATGCATGAACAGTATCAAGGTTGCCACATCCCAAAGTGTCAGAGATTGTCAGTAGATGCAGCTAAGCTATCAGTATGAGAAGTCTATATGGTATCCTTCCAGAGTAAATACAACTATGATATGGTTTTTAAAAAAAAATCCTACGTGACCTCCTTCTCAAGCGATTGCATTCACAAGACTTGACCTCTGACCTTAAAGTCAAAGTCACCAAAATTTGAATTTCATCTGAGATTTTTTTAGTACACACAACTATGGTATCAATTTGAAAAGAAAATTTGACCTCTGAAGGTTGCAGAGATTCAAACTTATCTGAGATTTTTAGTAGATGCACTTATGGTATCGATTTGAAAATCCTATGTCACATCTTTCTCGAGTTATCATTATTCACAAAGTGTCCACACCACCTGCCCGCCTGCCCAACAGGGTGACAACAACACCCCTGTACAAAGAAATAATTAAAATTGCCATGATATTCATGAGTATGATGAGTCTATGTAAACTGCTGACCACAACTGTACATACAAACACTTAAAACTACATATTACATTAAATTGTTCTGACCTTCTTCAACTCTTCTTCTGTAATAGATTTTGTGGGGATACTACTGAAAGCTTTGTGTAGTGGAAGCTTTGAATAAAATGGGACATTATCAATTTTAAATACAGTTAGCCCAGGCTTTGAGACTGTCTGAATCTTTATTTAGCCTGCCTTTATGCCTTTCCTTTCCATCAGACAAAGTCTCTATCATCTTTACTTGTGCAACAGCTTAGACGCAGAGCTTGAACGTGATCAGCCTGAATGTGCAGACAGACTGATAATTAGCAGTTACTTTCTCCAAGGTCTGCTAAAATTTAACAGCACAGAAGCTCAAAACATTTTCTCTCTGGAGAGAAACCTGGCCATAATCTAAGAGGGAGTCATTTAGATGTTTGCACGAAAATAAATCAATCAAAATAATCAAAGCAACAAAACACGTTCTATCTAATTGTAGCTTTTCCATCACTCATTCAAATAAGGAAAAACAAAGCAGAATTGGGTTTCACAACATTACTTGGTGTCATTATTACGTGGTCCAGTAAACACATAAAAGAATAGGTCAATTTAGGTGTATATGTATTTATCAAATACAAAAGCAGCCCATTTTCTCCTATTTGTGCATTTGTTTCATGTTAATATGACAAGTAAATTTAGCTCATCTCAGAACCTACCTTTATTCAGATTCAATCACAAGAATTAGAAAGCATAATAATGATTTCAACTTATTTTCTTCCATACAGTATTAGCGGTGAAATGTTATTTGTGTCATGCTATTATAGTAATTTCCTGTATCACTGCTGTTTTTTTTTTGCTGTAGTGTTGCATCACTTAAGACGCCAGCTGGGACATGGCTGTGACTTTGTGTGAATAACTCAAAATACTTGAATTTTAAGCCAATTAAGGAAGCAACAATGACCAACTTTTCACAATTTCCTCAAAAATCCACCACGAATAATTTCACAAGTCTTTTTCCTAAAACCTGGCAAAGCACCCACTCTTAGCTGTCCTGTCAAAACTCATTAGACTCTCCTGTAGGCTAATTTATCTGGACCTTGCACTGCCTTCCTGAGAAACACACACACGATCCATTTTGACAGAATAATAAAACACTTGCAAAAAAGGGTGCAATTAGATTTATAATCTGTGGAGATGATCAATTAATGCTTGGTAGGAAGCTGCAATTCTGACTTTTAATCAGGCCAGTGTTTTCTGAGCCCACAGACTCCATGATGGTTCCTAATGAATAATGCATGCTCCATTAATGCTGATTTCCCCATCACCAAACATGAGGGTATGGCTGATCACAATGGATCACATTATAACTGATAGTTCCTGCAAAACGGATAAGATTACATGCCAAGACCATAGCATTAATGACTCTACTATGAATTTGATTAATTTCTAGTGTTATAATGGTTAAATATTAAAAAAGAGAATATATATGCACCTATACTGAGCCTAAACAATAACAAATTATCATATCCAATATAAATGTTTCTGGATACTTATTACTGTTTTGTTATTATGTATGGTAATGTGTAGAACACATTTTGAGGATAGTGTTGATAATGACGTTCAGAAATTGTTACAGGAATATCCTGACATTGTGGTACTGAGGCAGAGGCCGTTAACTACTGTAGTTAAATAAAACCTGAAAACTCCAGGAAAAAAATAGCTTTACTCTAACTAAAAAGAAAAAAAACCTCCCTACTATTATTTCCAAAGCCAACTAATTACTGGCCAGTACATCCCCCTCCTTGCAGACATACTGTTACGGCCCTAGCAGACCTACTATGTGTGTAGTATTGCCCTCTAACCTCACTTTGCTGATGCCCCTTTCTCCTGTGGAGCCAGTGCACAGCTGGTTTCACTCAGCAATGAACCACCCAGTGGTATAAAAACTGGAGAAGACTTGATCTCTCTCTCAATGTGGTGAGCTCCAGTGGAATGCTTGCTTTGTGCTTTCATACTGTTGAATTACCAGTGAGTAGTTGGTGAGGTTTTTAGCTTTTTGTTAGCCTTTTCTTTGCTAGATTATGAATGGTTTGTTGATATCTTTGTTTTAATGTTTGATTGATATAGCAGCACAGCCATGTCTTTAAAATGACGGTTTTTCTCACCTGGACATTTTACTCCCGACATTCCCCAATCCTCTTTTGGGAAAGGAACATTTTGGGGGCTCATCCGGCAGTCCAAACAGCTTTGAATTAGCCACTGTTTTGGTGATTATTGATGCCTGGATTACTGTTTGGCTTTGTGGAGTTAGCATAGGTGAAAGCTTAGCTGAACTTTCATTTCTATTGCTTTAGGCAAACTTTTATTTTGTCTTTCTTATTTTTGGAGTTATGAATGAAGTATCTGTTGACTGCTTTGGCCACCATAGGTCCCAAAAGATAGTTTAGCTAAAAAAAAAAACAGTAAAAGGTGGTTTGGATATTCTCTCTATTCCAAAATGTAAATGTTTCCTTTTAGAAGGGTTTACTACCTGGATAAAAGCCAAAGTGAACTGAATGAGGGATTTTCCGTCACAATGAGATGCATTTAAAATGTGACAGGATCAGCTCCTCTGTGAAGAAGATCTGAAAGATTACCTTTAGTGTTGACACAGGTCGTATTCTGGAGCACAGTTCCAGGACCACAGGAGGTTTTAGTAGGAATGCATCTTCCCTCTTGTTGGACCTGCCACAGGTAGCAGGCAGGATCATCACAGGGAATGAACTCCAACAGATGAGGACATGTCCCCAGAGTACCACTCGACTCCCACAGCACTTCTCTCCTCCTCTGTCTGAAACCTGATGCAAACAGGCAGTGAGAGAGAGGGTACAGAAAAGTTTGCCAGAGAAGCCTTGATAATACATTTACGCCTTCAAGTTTTTATGCCAGTCAAAAGTTTGGGATCACTTGCAGATTTCTTTGTTTTCCAAAGAAAAACACATTTTCATGCAGTTCACAAATAATTGCACCCATTTCACAAATATTTAAAATGTATCAGGTGATTTTTATAGAATGATTTACATTTTTGCACAGAGGCCTATTATAAACAACTGGGAGTCATCGGCATCAATCTCCTGGAAATCTGTTCTGTTTTGGTTGCCATGATTTTGTTTTCCTTTTTCAGCTACAAATTTAATCTAAACTTGCAAATAGCAATAATCACTTTCTGCCTTTTATCTCTGAATGTAGTGATATTGTGTTTTAAGTGCCTTTCTAATCTGCTCTTTATTGCTGTTGTTTCTGTCACTAAATTAAAGTCTTCTTTATGATCTGTATTGACTCCAAAATAGTGCCTACTGAAGCTAAATGATGCAAAATACTGTGATCTTGCATGACATGTTTCCACACTAGTATTGTGAGACTCCACACTGAATGATAGCCTAGTTGTGAAGATGGAACATCACACTACCGCTTATCACGTCAAATCATAATAAATAAGCACAACAGAAGAGTAATGCTCCATCCTTCACAATATCAGCATCCTGGACCTTTTATATTTCCGACATGCATTAAACTTCACATGGAAAAATAAATAATGTTCAACATATAGTGCAGAGTAACACCATGGTAATCAATTTAACAGCATGGACATGTGATCATGTGTTGAACATTTTGATTAAGAAAGACTGAACAAATAAAAGAAGAAACATTTTTTCTTGAAGCTCTCTTTCTTTTTGTTTGTTTTAATGCAATTGATTCAATATTTTAGATTATTTTACGCAGTTTTGACGTGTGTTTGGGATCATTGTCCACCCTCAAAGCATGACATTACATGACATGCTCGACAGCTGGTACAGTTCTCTTAGGTTTGAAAGGCTCATCTTTACTCCTCAAAACATACCTCTCGTCATTGTGGCCACAGAACTCAGTCAGTTTCATTTGACCATTAACATCTTCTCCAGAAGGCGTTTGGCTTGTCCATGTGGGCAGCTGAAAAATTCAGTTGAGCTTGAAGATGTATATTGTGGAGGAGGGTCTTCCTTCTTGGTCGGTAACCTCTTAGTTCCCTTACAAATTAAACATTATTGGTTTTAATGCAATAACCAAGGTTTTACCATGGATTTTCATAAAGGTTCATGGTCATGAAAAACTCACTTCACTGTGGACAGTGACTCTAGTGTTCCAGCAGTTACCAGTTCATGGCAGGCTGGTTTACCTGCAATTGTTTGAACTGATGATCTTGGAATTTGCAGCGATATAGAAATGGGTCCAAGAGACCTTTCCAACTTGTGTAATAGCCTTTCTTAGATCTTCACTGTTACTTGAACTTTCCCATTGTTTTATCCTGCCATAGACTGACAGGGTGCCAACCAAGAAAAAAGACCCTGCTCCAAAATTGTCACATTTAAGCTCAGCTGAAATTTGCAGCTGCCCACACGGACAGGCCAAATGAATTCTGGAGAAAGGTTTTATAGTCAATCCAATGAAAGCTGTCAAACAAATCCTTTTTATGTTGGCACAGAGAAACGAACTGTTATAATCAATGATCATCACTAACGAAGAGTTAATAGGCCTTGGCCATGTCCAGTTAAAAGACACTGTAAAACCTTTAGCATCACTTATTAAACTCTCTGTGTTACCCTGCAATCGACTGGCGACCTGCCCAGGGGGTACCCCACCTCTTGTCCTATGGCAGCTGGGATGGGCTCCCCCCACCACAGAAGAAAATCAGTAGATGGATGGATGTGTATGTATATATTTGAGCCTGTAATTATAATTTTGACCCTGTGTGGATTTGAGAAAACCAAAATAATGGATGGATGGATAGATAGATATGTACAGCATAAGTATTGCTTTTCTATTGTTTATGACAATAAAAGATCCTTTGTTACTTCACCTCCCCTAAAGGTAAATGCTTATAAATCCTCATTCATTTATACATGGTTTAACGGGTTAATGATTCTCAATAATGCTTTTTCCCCCTATAATAAAGCACATTTCTCTTTCTCATTCTTATTACTGCTATTATCAGTGGTGCTTAATAATTCTAATCCATGCAGTATTCACCAAATGGAAATAATTGCCATCTGAAAGGCAATGATTGAGAAGATTAGCACCTGAGAGAAATCAGTAAAGATCTAAAGTAATAGGGTAAGAAAAAATTTGCCAGTGTGTCAGCTTAAACTGTGTGGTTTCCTCTCTCAGCTTATTTTTGAGAGAGGAAACGAAAGACAAACAACAGGAGAAAAGGGCACACAGTGATATAGCAGTTAGACTTTAGTTGCAGATGTCACAGTTTTATGGTCTAAAAAGTCAGAGGTGGCTAAAGTACTGACATTCTTTACTTAAGTAGAAGTACAAGTACTTGTGTTAAAAACTACTTTAGTAAAAGTTGAAGTACTGGTTAAACTTCTTTACTCAAGTAAAAGTAATGAAGTACCGGCTCTAATATGTATTATATAATAATATAATATTTCTAATATTACTCAAAGTAAGAAAGTAAAAGTAGCTCTCTGTCCTTTCTTACATCTTTCTTCATCTCTGCTCTTTCATTTCTCTCCCTGGAAACACAGCAGCTGTTCTTTAAGCTAGCAGACGCAT
>VOQJ01043504.1:15782-32387 GCA_015052665.1 Apistogramma diplotaenia
CACAATCCATCAATATGAGTGTGGCTGAATCGAACCGCTGACATTTCTAACGTTGACAAATGTCCTGCTAAAATAACATGGAATCATTCAGCCTTTCACCCACATGTGACCATGGTTTTTTTCAGTGTCACACATTTGCTCCTTCTCTAAGAAAACAACCATTGTACACAAATGATTACACACCTCTGAGGGTTCATTATGTGCGTATTAGGAAAAAGTGCAAACACAGTTATTTCCCTTTGTAACAGTCATTACCCTCCTGATTACATTGGACCCGTGAAAGGGTTCACCCTCGTGAATTCACTCACTACCTCACCAGTGTAACGAGTTAGACAATAGTATGTCTGTATTATTCTGCCAGATCCCAAAACATGTTCTCAGTTGCTGAAATGTTCAGAAGCTTTGAAAGTTAAATAAAAAATGTTTTTATTGAAATTTCATGAGAACAAATAGTGAATTCATAGTTGATTTATTATTATTACTAGTAGTATGAGCAGTAGTGGTAGTACTACAACTACTACTACTAGTAGCACTGTGTAACTTTTCCTATTTGTAAAACAATTATCCAACAAAATTGATGTTTTAACTCTTGAGCAGCACTACTCTTCTCACATACAAATCTGTAATCTAACACACAGCTGCACATGAGCGCGAAAATTACTAATATCCATCCATCCATCCATCCATCCATCCATAAGAAACAGTTACCCTGAGGTAACTTGCACAGACGGTGGCATGGTGACATCTAGTGGTGACTGACTAACAAGCCACTGTTGTAATATGGTGCAACAGGAAAGCAGCACAACTGAAACATTAACGTGCATTGAGAACAGATTTTATGAAGTCCAGTACTGTGTCTGATTTTTCAGAATAAGTGTTTCAAGGCTTTTTAGCATCTTCCCTAAATGCAGTTGCATCAACATAAAGAATACTTACAATGCTGTAAATGGGAGATTATTATTACAATAATAACTACAGTGTACATCTATGTTTATGTCTGGCCAAACCTTAAAACACAGACTACAGTTTTGGTAGCCGGAAAAATAAATTCCAATCTTACACACTCCCTGCTTGCCGTGTATAAAGAGCACTCTGTTTCAGCTCGATGGCAAAGAATTCTCCAATCTGCCTCCTGGCCAGGCTTTCGGCTTTCAGTCTCAACTCGTTAGCTTGTTTGGCTCAAGAACCAGGATTTACAAATTCTTCTTGCATCGAATTGGCTCTTAGGCCAGGACACCTACGTCACCCAGAATCCCCAGGGGTGGCCATTACTCAAAACTATTCATACAGCATCAATGCTCAGTAGAATGGGAAAATGATTTCAACATTGCTGAGGGTGAACAGCTGCAGCCGTCTGCTGCTGGACGATAACAGATTTCCTTTTCTCTCTTTATCTCACTCACTTCCTTTAACTTTACTCTAGCTTCTCTAATTCAGTCCGTTTGAATTTTCTTTTCTTTCACTTCTTGCTTTCGACTTGGTTTTTCCATCCCCGAGTCCTGACTTCAGCTTCTTTCTCGCTTTCACTTTACAGCAATTTTTTACTCCTCCTCACACAATTACACACGAGGGAACTTGACTCTGAAAATACATTCCCAAGAATAATGTCTAAGGAATTTTATGAGGGCCCTTTCACATTTCATCTGTAAAAAGAATTCTAACATGCTGTTCACTAACATAGTGGAACAAAGTGTGTGCATTACTCAGAGTGCATGCATGTGAGGGTGGTTATTTAGCCCAAATGTCACCAGGAGAGTGGATATTCAGAAACGATGCTCCACAGCTGTCAGTTGTGAGGAAACGTTACAGTCAGAAGTGTAATTTCGGTTATTTTAAGGCTTGAAAATTGGCATTCAGGGTGAGCCGCTCCTGTTGCAGATTTTTGCTTGTGACAAGCTGCGGCATCGCTAAACAATCAAAGAAGAGTGGAAACCAGTGGGTAGATGGAGACGACTGGAGACTGAATGACCTGTGGAAGGGAGGGGGTTTGGTGGCGGGGGTGAACATGCATGACCTCAGTATGCCAAAACCACCATATAGGGTATAAATTTGAGAGCATTTAACTCCTCCCCTTTTTGTCTGTGTTTGTGAATGCTCATGTCAGTGTGTGAACATGCTTGTGCATGTACTCTCGGTGTGTGCACGTGGGTGCGTGTGTGTGTGTGTTTTAGTGGAGTCACATCTGGAAACAATAGAGGAGGAGATGCTGTCACTTTCCCTTTACCTCAGGCTTTCGAGTGTGTTCTTAAAGAAACACTCGATTCACTCACAGTAAATTACAGGAAGGCAATCTGAGCTTCAGACTTAGATATTTGGACTCTCTCGTTTGCCCACACACACATACATACATACACGCACACACACTCAGGGACATACACACACATTCAGACTGTCTAACATGCCCAGAATTAATCAGTTTCTCCAGATGTAATTTTACCCCTGCAGCAGTAAATTGCAGCCTTGCTTGTATTAAGTGTAATTGTAAAACCAAATTACACCTAATTTTGAAGTGAGAGTCGGTGTGTGTGCTTCTGCAAATGCTTCCGTGTGCCATAAATGTGTGCGTGTGTTGGAAGGGTTGAAAGTTCATAGCTGATAAGATGTGATTGATGGTAAAGTGCTGTTTACACAGCATAATCACCGTGTTTACACTGTGGATTCAAGTGGAATTTAGTGGATATAGAGCATTACTTATCCTAACCTGGAGTGAGTGTTAAAAAAAGAAACTTAAACTCAATTAAAAAGCGTTAACGGGGGTTGCGTGCCTGCAAATAATTGTTTAAAAGCGCAAGTGTCGGAAAAAAGCGTTCAAATTTAATTTGCTTCATTAGACAAGAGGTGGCAGCATTGTTCCAGTAAGTAAACACAGCACAGAGGACCTGCAAGGATATAATTAACCACATGGACCAAAAGCAGAACAGTAAGGCAGTCAGGTGAGGCTTTATTAATTCATACTAATGCTCATCTGAGGGTTCACTTACTCATACTGATATTTTTCTTCTCTCTGCTATATTTTCATCTCATTCCATGTTTGATGGCAATAAAATCTTTGTCTCAATTTCTAAGGCACAGAACACAACACACATGGCAGAATTTATCATTCACCTCAAATCTGTAATTCTGTTTTTTTGGTATTCGGCTGATGATGTGAACACAGGAAATATTTGTTAGAATTTTTAAAATGTGAACATTTTCCAGGCAAATTTTTTTTTTAAAGCTTTAAAGGTTTTTTTTTCCTCATGTTGTATGAATAAAAATGTTAGACTCATCAAACACAAATATAGCTGCAGAGGCACACACATGACTGCAACAGCATACTTGGAAACCAAAAACTTTTTATTCTTCTGATACAAAATTGTTTTTTAAATAACAAACACATTTTAAAATTTGCTGTCATTTTCTTATTTTTTTTTTTTTTTACAAGGATAAATTAGCAATTTCATAATAAAGCACTGATGACATTGTCAAGACAATGACTTCTCTACACAGGGGTCAGTCCAGACCTTACAGGCTGCAATCAGTGCTGGTGAACTGACCTCAGCAGTCATTCATATCTGGGTTTCTAGCAAACATTTAACAAAATCGGCATTATCAGTGGTTCTCAATCTTTATTAAGCTTGGCACGCACGCGCTGGGGTTTCAAGGCACATTCTGTGATTGTTTGGAAATGTCACCTGAAGCTCGGTGTGGTCATAAGAGAGACGGCCAAAACATTAGCAGGGAAACTACATTAGCTCAGAGGGGAGGTGGTCAGAGGTTAATTTAATTCACTTTAAGTGAATGTAATGTTTGTTTGACTTTGGAAATGTAATAAAGGTGCCAGGGTACGCTGTTTTTTGGGGGGTGGGGGGTGGGGGGGGTGGGGTTCGTCTAGGTTTCACTACAACCATCAAAAGTTGTCTCTTAATGCGAAAAGACTCATATTTAAACTTATTTCGGGGAAATGGAGGGCCCCAAAAATGATTTTCTGTCCAATTCCAAACATTCAGCCATAAAAGCAGGAGTACGTGTGAGGCACTATTACGTTACAGATGACACACAGGAAGACAAAACTCCAAGTCTTATACGTTTCAATTGCTTGAAACAGGATTTTCCATGATTTTCCCTCTCAAATATAGACGTGATACACACCATATATGCTACAAATATAAAGACTCACTGAAATACAAGAACTTTGCTGGAAAGATTGTCAGGCAAGTATACGGTACACAGGAGCAGTTTGGTAAATACAGCTGTAAGACTGGATGAGTCAGGCCCAGAAACGTACTCTAGTTAAATCTTACAGTCACTGAAAGGAACAACAAAGAAAAACGGTGGGAAAGAGCTGCTGTTAAAATCCAATGTGAGACACAATAACTGGGAATCTCGTCTCAATCATCCATGAAAATTTGAACAATCTCTTTCTGAGAGGCCTCGATTGTCTGGGAAATTAATCTAAAAAAACACACACACACACACAGTGGGAAGAAAGAGGCAGAGGAATGACCTTTATAGTGCTAATTTCACTGTACTGCTTCTACGATGGCTTCCTCACACTGAACTTAACATGGTCATAAGTGGGCTAGTGGGTGGGATTTGTGGAGATTCATATGAGTGTACTTTGTGTGCAAAAAGTTTTACACTGTTCAAATTCTTATAAAATCACAAAATATCAGGTCAGGCATTTACCAGACCTGCATTCAGTGTGCAGTAACACAGGACAATCATCAGAGGCTAGAAAAACTGCAACAGATGGGATGGCCCCCACACAGAGCTCTGACCTCAACATCATTCAGGAATTATGTGATTAGACAGAAACAATCATAAAAAATGAAAATCAATAAGAAGAACTGTGGCATGTATCTTTGAGCATCATGGACAGCACATAATTATACTTGATGCTGTTTCACCCAGCACACATGTCCCTTTGGGGCACATGTGGAGCCACTATGGATGAAGCCCACTATAGGTTGGCCACAGAAAACCATCATGGAGGCCCTGAGGAGTAAAACTACTCTGGGGCCGGCATGAGCTAACTTTCTTTAGGCAAGCTAAATATGGGTTGCCCAAAGAAAAACCTCATGGGGACCCAAAAAGGCAAAACTGCTATTGGCCACATGAGTTAGCCTCCATGGGCTCCACCTGTGTTTTCTATGGAGAGCCAGGGAAACACCCACATGGGGCCCACATGGGTTTGCCCTGCCCACACAGTTCACCCACTGTGGGCCCACAAACAAATATCGACTCAATTTTTTTCCTGTTAGCTGCACTTTTTATCAAGTAAAGTGAAAATTTAAAAAATGAACTACATTATTTTCACATCCCCACTTTACTTTATTGCCAAACATTTCGACAGTAATATGTGCACGTCTTTGTGACAGCCCTTTGCTGTTGCATAATGCGTACTCTGGCAACTGATTGTCTAATAACCTCTAATTCTTTAACTTTGAACCTGTCAGAGAGCCAAAATTTGGATAAGGACAGACGGAATCATTTAATTTCCTGAATTTTACAGTGACTCAAGAACATATACAGTACAGGGCCTCTGGGAAGACCGTACACATTATTGAAAGTTAGTTGAGCTCTTCCTAGAAAAAACAAATTCCTTCATTTCCCAAGATGCCTTAGCACTTCCAAATTTATGGGGCAATAAAAGTCACAGCTGGTACTACCAGGAATCAATGTGATGTGGTGACTACTTCAGAATGTATGGGGTGGTTTTTTTGCGCCAATATCTGACTAAACTCTCCCTGTTAATGAGTTTGTGCATATAAATGTCGTTTAATGATTTGCCTTCAGTCTTACTACTGCTGCTGTCCCAACCCTTCACATATATCTCTATAGTGCATAAAACAGCTTAGAGCTGGTTTCCCAAAAAATTCTGAGAATAAAATGAACTCTTCTCTTGTACTGAAAAAAGTAAAATTCCCCCAAAAAGTTAAAAAATATAACCAAACTGCAGCTAAAAGGCAGTCTTTCAAATTCTCAGTACACTTTGACTCATACTTTCAATGTGGAGGGTTTTTTTAAGGTGTCAGGTGCTTTTGGGAAACTTCAGCCCACACCTATATGATACCTGCTCCAGTGTAAAATTTTAAAACTTGAAGAAGACCCTAAAAGGACAGAATGGCATAAGGGTTTTCTGCATGCAGCTGGTTCAGTCTCTTCTGCTGAGAGCTCTGGAGAAAAGAGAGACAGAGAGGTAGACATGGTGCTATACAGCTTATTGGGGTCCATCTGCATATTGACGCTTCTGTTCTGCCTTTTCCATCTCTCTTTTCCCTTAATTCATTTTGCTTTCTCCACCTCTCCGAGCAGTGGAAGTCCATCAAGGTTGAGAGGCTATTGCTGCTACTAATTTCTGACTCTTCTCTTTTCCTCCTTCGTAGAGGCACATGGTCATGGACTGTCTTTACGTTTATGATGCAATTACATCCAGAGGCTGTTTTGGTGATATTCCTGCTACGTTCCTGCGCCACATTTGCAATCCACTTCTCATCTCTTGATTCTCTGACCTTCCATCCTTCATTTGTCAGAGTGAGTTTCTGTACATGTGAGAGAAACAAGCAGAACTCCACTCCTGTCCATTCTCTCTTTCTTTCTCCTCAGACCACTGTCTCGTTTCCTTTCCCCGGTTTGATCCAGCTCTCGCCCGGTGCCCTCTTGCCACCTCGGCTCGCCCTGCTGTCTCTGAGCAGGCGCGCAGAGCAGCGCTGCCAGGTGTGGAGGGTTTTTGCTGACCAGATCCACATGCCTGATGTGATGCCCACAAGCAGCGACATGAAAATTCGAAGCATCTCTGATGCCACATACGAGTCTCGGGTGCTGGCCCTGAAATCTCCCCAGTTAGATAGTTGGTAGAGATAACAGCCAATAACAGTGGATGCTGGGACGGTGTAAAGAACAGAAAACACTCCAATCTTCACCATTAAACGCTCCAGCTTGTCTGTTTTGGCACCGTCCTTCTGCAAATTGGAGCGGATCTTGAAAAGAGCCACAAGGCCTGCACAGATGAACAGAGTGCCTGAGGGGTGAGGGGTGGGGAGGGGGGAACAACATGTGAGGACCACCAGATCGGGAAAATGTCATCATGAGAAACTTAGCATGCTAAAGAAACACTGAAGAAGAACAACAAAGTAGAAAGTAATGAAATCCAATACAAACACATAAATTAATTGCGTCATTATGCTGTAATTACCTATAAGAAGGTACGTGGCCAATGGTGCAACCACAAAGCCCGTGAGTGCTTCCTGCTGCTGGTTGCCAACATAACAGAGTCCAGTCAAATCATCTGCATCGACCAGTCTCATGATGAGGATGACGATTGTTTTAACCGCTGGAATTGCCCATGCAGCTATGTGGAAATAGGAGCTGTGCATTTCTATGGCCTCGTGGCCCCACTTTAATCCTGCAGCCAAGAACCAGGTGAGGGTCAGGATTACCCACCTGGAAGAGAGAGTGGACAAAGGAGTGATATAACCGGTAAATTCTGCTGATGGATAAATTATCTTTTTCTTTTTATAGTGAACAGCAACCATCTGTTTCTAGGAACCAAAACACTTGGGAAAACCACAGGCTACTGATTACTGCAGGAACTTCTCGTAATTTTTCCACTTATGAAACTTTTTTCATAACCAATCAGGTGGACATGACCGGTCCTTGGTTGTAATTAGGTTATCCTGACACCAGCTAGTTCTGAGCTGCATCAAAGAGGGAGAGAGTGAAGTCGTTGGTCTCTTGCTTTTCCAAATGGAGGAAAGTGGAGGCAAACAGGAAAGCAAGGCCCAAGAGAAAGGGAAGAAAAAGAGCTGCGACAGCAGTGTTTCCAGGACATATTTAAGAAGCGTCACTTTTACCTCTGCATGTGTAGGAAATTAATCCAACTGGTGCATGGGTTATGAGACAGGATAGTTAGATTTTAAGGAAAACAGGATGCAAGTCTCATATTCCAATTGTTCCAGCAAAAGCCATTCCCAGCTGCTGATGACAATGGTTAAACTGGGGCAAAGGGATGAAGGATTCACACAGCGAAACGTCTGCAACTGTGTTTGTTTGTACTAACCAGAGAGAGGACGCCATGCCAAAGAAATAAAGGAGCAGGAAGACTATGGAACAGCCGGTGCTCTTTAATCCTTCTTGTACCAGAATTGGTACTGCTGCTGCATCCAGGTCACAGGAAACACGTTCCCTCCCGAGAGTCAGCCGTACCTGTAGAAAGACATGAAAGAGCAGAGGTGAGGCTCAATAAATCCCAGAAACAGACTTTCTTATTGCAAACAGAGTCAAATTATTGAATTATATGAATGTAGTGATGAATAAAAAATGACTGTATTGACAAGTATTTAGCATTAAATCACTCACGTAACATTTGCTTATTTTAGTTATATTAGCAGGCTGATATTCAACTGCTTACCCTGATACTCTACAACAAAACATGAAACATAATAAATATGCAAAAACTAGTTCATAAAGTGGTGATCTGATTATTTTTTGAGAAAAAAATAACATTTTATTGATTCTCCCACAGCCAATTAAATTCAGTGGATCAATATAATACTAATCTCCTACTTACCAGGTAGGCTACACTGTACAGATTGCAGCACATGGAGAGAAAAATGATGGGCCTTTCAGGATAGGAGAAACGCTGAGAATCCAAGAGAAAGGTCAGGACTGTCAGAGTGGTTGACAGGAAGCACAGCACAGCCCAAACCGCCATCCAGGCGTCCGTAAACACTTTGGCCCCTCGCCTGTAGAGCCCGCTGTCATAGCCACACTGCAGTGTACAGCTTTCAGTCTGTTTGAGCCAAGTATATTGGTCTGGTGCCGATCCCAGGGCGTGACACTCCTCTTGGTGGGGAGGATGGCGGACAGGCTGGTAAGGTGGGTCTTCATCCCCTGGACCCTCCATACACATGTGGTTGTGGTCATTTTGAGGTGGGAAGAGGCTGCAATTGAGCACCTGGGCAGGAAATAGGATGGGAAATGGCAGTGGTTGATATGGTTAACATCGTTATCTAATTAAAATCAATTTCTTGGTGACATTTTTTAAAAAAAAACACTATACTGAACTAATATTTTTTAATGCATGCGTAATTTCCTTAATGATGATGACTCACCTCAGGCCATATGAAACCAAACTCATGGAGGACGGGGAGGCATTTTCTCTTGACAGACAGACACATGCTGCCACATGGACCAATGGGGATGGGAACCTTGTCTGTGCACATTGGCACATAAACTGAGCACAAGAAGAACTGGAGGAAAAAAAGGAAATAAAAGATTACACGTTTAACATTTGGTCCAGATTATCTAAATGATGTGTTCTGTGATGAGATTTTAAGTCATGCAGCAAAGAGTGACTGCAAAGCAATGTCATTTGGTCAATATGTCTGCTGCTGGCAAGTTCAGAAACAATGGCCACTCTTCTTCCTGTTCAGCAGAACACTGTGATCCTTTAAAAGGCCACATCAAGATATAAGTGTATCATGACAGTATAAAAACACAGTATTGATTTGCAGTGACCCTTCCCTCCAAGGCCTCTGGCAGGCCATACTTCAGAAGCCAAAAAAAAGTAATGTTCCACACCCCACAACAGTAAATAATAATAATAATAATAAAGGATACAAGTTCAACTTTAGTGAAATAAAAACCAGCATGATATGATCTGCAAATCCGCTTTGTTTATTTTCCACCACAATAATCAGGATCATTCAACCGCACTTCACTCGGCCCTTTTATAGTCCAGCTCAAGTGGGCATTTTTTGGGGCCCGCCCGACAGTTTGAAAACCACGGCTCAAAAGGGGACAAGTGGACGCCGATGATGCCAGCAAAATTCCTCCCAAAGAATTTACAAGGCAGTGAACCCTACAGGGGTTTATTCATCCATTATATGGTATATATAAAGACTATACATCAATATTGGATTATTTTTGCCCCCTAATAACTGATATTGGCATTGTCCCCAAAAGCCCCACTACCAGTCAGGCTCCAATTCAAAGCCATCCAGAGTTCTCATTTAAAACAAGTAAAAGTAGCAGTATAATTAAGCCAATTTCAAATTTGCACACTGAAGCTGCAGCCATCCAATGTTATGTCTTTTTGGTTTTTCTTTTTACTTTGATCCACTTAAACTATGAAACACAAGGTAAATTGTGCCAGCTGTGTGGTGCATTTTAAAGAAGTGAAGTGTAGTGCAGGCCCTGTAGGCTTTCTGCATATTACAACTGGATTACAGCTGCTAACTGTACTGTACTCCCACATGTGTCTCCTACAGCTACCTGCACATGCATCTCACTATCCTGCTGCTTCTTCTGCCCTGACTTTCACTCCATTGCATCACCTCTTATATTAGTGGCTCTCTATTTTCACCTCCAATAAGGAATGCCGCATCTTCAGTCAAGACAGAAAGAGTCAACACTAACCTGCTCCAAGGTTACACATACAAATCTGCTCCTTTAAAAAAAACACTCTGTGGTCTTAACAACAGTGAGGGCATGTGCCATGTAATGCTGCATGATCCCCCTGATCTAAGCCTCAGTTTTATTCTGTCCCATGGCAATAGCTTTGAAATAGATATCTAAGTCAGTGTTATAAAGATAGTGAACAGTCTGGAGTCGCATTTGACTGCGTGCAGACGTTCTAGCAGCGTGAGAGAAGAAGTACTCTGGGGTTACAGAAGGGTAGCAATTTTGAGTGATTTCATGCACTTATAGTGAAATCTGTTTGAAGCCAGAGTGTAAAATTGTACCAAGCTCATGATATGAAAACACACAGAAGCTGAAAGTGCAGTTCACTCGGCTACCTTGAGATAACTGAAACATGCTCTAGGTACTTGGACTGGTTTAAAAAAAAATGTGTTGGAGCAAAGGATTGATGCTGTTTATCTATTTGAGAAATACCAAAATATGTATTGGGCCACAATAAGAAGTACACGTTAAAGGATTGCAGCCTTGATCCAGTTATAAACAAATGGCAGCTTGAAATCGGCCCTTGAATGGAGCCCAAGTGAAACATGAATCCAAGAAGGGTGTCAAGGTTGGGAAATAAATAATCGGGGAAATGTTATACAGCTCTTAGCATCTGTGAGAATTTACTGGTAAAGAAAAGTTGAAACTGTTGCATGTGTTCACTGCATTATGTTTGACACGTGAGCAGATTATATTTACATTAAATTACATTAAGCTACTGTTCTGCTACACACCTACAGGCAGATCGTGCTGACTTGTCTTCAGATCATGAGTCTGACCCAGGAAACATCGACTTCTGGCTGTGTCGTAAGGTCTGTGATGGAACTTGGCCATGTTAGAATTACTTACCTGAGTCAAAGAGAGCTTCCTTTAAACTCAGGTTGTTACATTGTTCTCTGATCAGCATCTGCCTTGTAACGCAGCTTTATTGCTGCGAATTAAACAGACTGGCTGAAGTTTAGATGGTATGAAGTTTCCTACCAAAAACGGGGAATCTTTGTTCCTGAAACGTACCGAAGACCAGTCATCCTGAATAACCGTGACTTGATCAGATGAAATAAACCCCATTTATAACCCAGAGGCTGTAAATGTTGTCCTGTCTGTGAGTTCCTAATGCACCCACAGACACTCACAAAACATACAAAGCACATTATAATTGTAATAACTCTCAGTGAGCCATGCATACTCGAGCAGTGATAGTAACCAAACACATTCTGGGTGTTTTCCCTGACCGTTGGTAACCTGAGTCCTGTCACTTTACTGCTAAAAGCTGCTCTGGTTACTAACTCAGGAAGCCTCCCATTAGAGCAAATGTTAAATGATACGGTTCCTCTTTCCCCTTTCTCTCTCTTTAGCATCTGTGTGTGTGTGTGTGTGTGTGTGTGTGTGTGTGTGTGTGTGCGTGCGTGCGTGTGAGAGAGAGAGAGAAACTGGGTTGTCAGCTAAACTTACTGGACAATTTACAACTGGAGGAGGACAGTTTGGTTTCATGCTGCAGTTGCTTCTTGTTCTGTGTGGTTGTCTTAATATACACTGTGTGCCTCTCGAACAGTGTATTAATTTAACATGCCAAAATATTTTTTACCACCATTTCCCAACAGCTGCACACAGCAATAATTCACTGTAACTCTGTAAAGATAATCTCCAGACAGGGCAGTGGATTTAAAATAGTGACTAAACAAATGCACTTGGAAAGGTGTAAGCTTGATTTCATGTTGGTGTGTGAGGATGTCTAGACACTCTAGCTGTGCTTGCATGCTTTTGAAATTGCGTGTCTCTAAATAAAAGGAATAGAAGGAGTTTTAGGAAAAGCTAAATATCACTCTTCCACACTGAAACTTGGTATCCTTAAAAAAAAACCCATCTCTGATGTGCCATCAGCTGTTCCAATTATAGAAAATAAAATCTCTGATACACATAATGGTCCAATCTATTTTTTTCTTACATGGTGCATGAGTCAAACAAGCTGCACTTGTTTTATGACACTGAGGGCACCATTGTTAACAAGACAGTGCAGTATATAGCACTGAAGATTCAGCTGTTGCTGTGAGGGGCATGAACTCGGAATGTCAACAGACAGAGGGGGCATTTTCAGTGAAATTTGCATGACAGTCTGGCACAACACTAAGGAAAGAAGGCACGGAGGCTTCCACTTATTTTGACTCCGTGGGAATCAACCCATGTTTTGGCCCTCATTATCACTGAGGCCATCAGTCTGATCAGGTAGCGGTGCTGCAGCTCTCTGTCATGTGCTTTGGGACCACACTCTGCTTCTTTCTCTTTGACGCACGCAAACAAATATAGCAGAGATTCCAGGCTGAGCCATGCTTTTTGTTTTTTTGTTTTGTTTGTTGTTTTGTTTTGTTTTTAGACCAGGCTTGTTCCTAAATTTAGTGCACTTAAAAAAATTGCATACTGATCATTCTACTCTATTGTGATGTCTGGCATCAGTGGGTCCAGTACCTTGAGTTGACTTGAGCAGCCGTACTGTATGAGCGGCGTGAACGTGGTCAGTTGCAGCTCTGCGTCCGACTGCAGCACGTTGCCGACCAGGTTGGGCATTTTGGTGACGTTGTAACCCAGACCCTGGCACATGCTGATCCGGATCGGATCGCAGGTATTCTCCTCCACCTCATCGCCAAAAGCCTTGACCAGGCAGAGCGAAGCGAACAATCCAGATAAGAGAAGCAGCGCTGACCCCGTGAGCGACACCATCATCCCGGGCATGGTCACCCTGATATTGAGCGGCTGCCCTCGGCAAATGTTGCCACAGTTATTATCTTGTCAAACACAGTTGGGTTAAATCGACCTGGAACCTACAGCGCGTTTATAGTCCAGCTGGAGTGCGTGTTGTCCGTGCGCTCTGGAGGCTACGCAATCCCACTCTGAGCCATTCAATAGATTCAAATATCCCGAAAGCAGCGGTGAATCATTGCGATATCAAAAGCGCGTGTTTTCAATTAAAAATGCTGTGAGCATTTGCAGTTTGTAAAACAAACAAAAAAAATCTACATCTTGATACATCCCGAAGTCCTTCTTGTGATGTTCCCCGTTAGTAACTCCGTGTGGGAAAGCGCAGCGCAGAAACAAAATATACAGCGGGACTGAATTTGCGTCTACTGCTTCCAAGCGTCCAGCATTAAACTTTATTGTGTCTGTGAAGAGAGACTATTTTCCTCGTCCAGAGAAAAGCCGACCAATCCAAGCGCCGGAGTTGGGTTTCCCTGACCAACCCCTGGCCAGGTGGGCGGGATCCGAGGGAAAAATAGAAGCGTGAGCTTCGTCCACTCCCCTCTCCCCTTTATACTCTGTCTCCCCCCCCCCTCTCTTTCCTTTCCTTCAGCATTTTGCCTTCTCCTCTCTCATTTCCTTTTTCATGCTTTTCTTTTCTTTCCCCCATTCTTCTCACTGTGCTCCTTCTCCTTTCCTTCTGAAAAGAAAATGAGACGCATTCCCCAACTAATTCTGACAATATCCAGGACATGTATTTATACCGGCCGACGTGGTCTCTATATATTTTTATTTGTTGCATTTTTAGAAAATATGCATCTGAAAAGTAGATTTTGCAGTGTGCATATGTACTTTTCTTAAGTTGCTAATGGTCTTTAAGGCCGTCTGGAACTTCACCACAGGTTCCACTCCCCTTCTCTAAAGGCCTGTCAGCTCTAAGTGCTCATGACATTGTAATTGAAAATAGGGCCTTAAGTGATGCTGAAGCATTGGAAATCTGTTTTGCATTGCAATGAATGCACATACTGGACAGGTTTTGTTTGCTAGTGGCACCCGGGGAGAAGTTTTCTTTTTTTCTTCAGCATGAAACTAGCAGTGAAGAGTGTTGCTTTGGCTTTTCTGTGCTGTAAGTGGACTTGGGTGAGAGAGGGCTTGGATATGCTGCAAATATTTTGGGAGGAGGCAAGCTCGAGGACCACTTTATGCGTTTTCTTTTAAGTAACTTGTACAGTTTGGACCGCTTAAAGAATCTGCCACATGTAATCAAACTGCAAAAAAGTTCAGATGCAGTCTCGGACTTGCAGATATATTATGTACTACTTATTGAGACGTTTATTCAAAATGATGCTTCTCAGGTTCGATTGCATCTTCACGCAGTGACTACATGTAATTCTATCATTTAAATAAGTTCCAAGTCCAAAGACTATTAACCAAGTTTCATGAGTTAACCTGCTGAAATGGCTGAATGCACGCCGTGTCATGGACACAAACGTAAAAGTTCGCCCTGACCCCGAAATATGTGCCTGTGTAATCTCTACTATCTGCTCAGAAAAAGCAAACACAGGCAGCCAGAAGTGACTGAAAAGGAGGCAGAAAAGAACATTAAGAACACAGAAATGGGTAACAGTGTTAGAAATGAACTGGAAACAATTTTTGAAAACGGGCACAAATCAGTAGCATTAAAGTTGGCTGGTATCACTGTGCTGCTGCTTTCTCCCGTTTAAATTTCACTTATTATGGCTTCGTAGCTCCAGTGTGGAAACTGATTGGCAGCATCAGTGACCTCCCAGACCAGCCACCCCAACCCCCCAACGCAGAGGTTCTTCTCAGCACATGCAAGGGCACATATTCGCATACACACCTTCCCCCGCTCTATTGCTCTTGGTCTGAACCTGGGGTCAAGACCTGAAGTAATTAGCACCGAAGCTGAAACAATAGCGTGTGCCTTGGAGCTGATGGTTATCAGGGGAGTGGCTTTTGTGCGTGAGTGTGTGTGTGCACACGCATGCAAAAGAATGAAGTGAATGCATGGGAAGAAAACCTGGGACCAAACTTCTTGAGCAAAGCCTGATTTAGGAACTTTGATTTAGGGGAATGCGAACTGAGACTGTTGGAAAAGTAAGTACCTGGGAAAGCAGAGAGAAGTGGCAGCGCGCGCGCGCACACGCACACACACACACACACACACACACACACATCCTCCCTTTTACTTTTGCATCAGAGAGTGAATAGCAAAAGTGAGCATTTAACATGTTTGAATGGACAGACTAAAGACTATTACTATTAATAAAGACTATTATTACTATGACCACAGTTCCCTTTTAAGCCATAAAACATATATTAAAACTTATATCCCTGAACTAACATTCAGCTGCTAAGCAAAAAAGCATTTTACACAGAAGTATACAATTTTAAACCTGTTTATACATGTAACTGGCATTTAAGGAGACAGATGTGCATTGTAAATATTAAGTTTACTGATTGCATGGGACACAGATGTTCTGTTCATCTCTGCCTGTTCATAATAAATTATTTTAGTACTTTGATACTGGTTTTTATGAATCCACATGCAGGGTATTTTTTGGCCATCCTACGTCTAAGCACAAACCACACTCTAACCAGACCAGCAATCAGCTTTGAAAGGAAATGGGGCTGCCAATATTTTGGTCAGGCTAAGCATAACATCAACATTTACGCTGAGTAGTTAATTTATAGCGACTGTACAGAACGCAGGATTTGAAGGCTGCAGAGGTGGGACCTGGTCACAGTGAATATGCAATCAAAATGTATTAAATGGTTATGTGGATGTGGGAAGGCGAGGAATTTGAGCCATACAGGTCACCAGTGGCGGAAGTTGTAGCAATAGCAGCATGCTGGCACAGTTAAGTTTAGCACTTTTGACTGATTTTGTGACATTAAGGAATAAGATTTTTACAACGACTTTTTAAATATGTGCCGCATGAGGTCTGTGTGTGGTTTGTTTTGCAATCCAGTAATGTCAATTTCCACTGCTGAAGGCCAAGCAAAAATAGTCAGGGCTTTCTAATTATCAATGCCACACAGTTTTCTCCAACACAGCGTTCATGTGACTCTTTTTGCATGCTGATGCCAACAGAAAGGACTCGGTGGTGTGGTTTTGATCCCCAAATTACCCACCCCTTCGAACATTTTGATGGTTTAATGCTTACAGAGTCCTGCCTTTGGAAGGACATGTGCCCTGGTTGGCCTGAGTTCAAACCTCCTCGAGGTCTTAACTTCCCTAATCCCTACTCTGCACCACTGCCACCTTTGTTACTTCCACAATAACAAAAAGTACATGTGGAAAGTTATAGACACCACAGGAGGTAGGCTGGCTGGGCAAATATAATAAATGAATGCCCCACCCCCACCCCCACCCCTACTAATTCAGCTTTATTTTTCAGTCAATGA
>VOQJ01043504.1:64584-84619 GCA_015052665.1 Apistogramma diplotaenia
TTTATTTTGATGGGAAGAGTGTGGGAAATTTTATGAATATTTTTTTTTTTTTTTTTTTTTTTTTCCCTGAAATGTTTTTTTACTCTCACAGCACTCCACATATGCAGTTTTTTTTTTTTTTTATGGTTCACATTTTTGTCTTTCTGTTTGCTCGAGGCACTGAGATAACAGCGGAAACTTGGTGTGACACTCATCCAAGCACATGCTACCAAAACACATGATCGTTAGCTCTTGCTGCCCTTTTTTCTTTCCCTCTCAGATCTAACACCATGCGCGACAGTGCGACACACAGATGAATGGAGAGGAGAGATGGATGAGGAGAATGTGGAGAAAGAGCGGGGAGGAGCGAAAGAGGGAGTGAGAAGGAGCAGTGCCCAGTGCTATTGTCCTGTCTGTCAGTTGCTGGAGGGGAAGAACAAAGAAAACTGGTGGGCTGTGGCGTATCACATGTCTGTCTCACTCTTTCTGACTCTTTGCTCTGTTATTCACTCACGCTCTCAGCATTCACTCCAGGAGATGTGTGACTTCTTTGCATTTGTCCTGTCTTCCAACCACCCCCCTGATTCTTTTCATTCCCAATCTTATAGTCGAATCATCTCACCTGCTGCCTCGCTTATTTATCCCCTCCAAGATCTAAATGCCCTCCTCAGAGGCAGGTGGGGCTGGAGCAGGTGGAAGGCAGGACTATAGGTAGGCACAGGAAGGAAAGAATGAGGAATGGTGGGAGGAGGAGGAGACCCCTGACTACCCCACAGGAAAAGAGGTCACTGCAAGGCCAGCACACCCCACACCTGTCCCTTGGCGCCAGGGAGGGGCAGATAGGAAGGAATTGGGGGGGATGGGGGGGCACACCTGTCCCCTGAGGAGCTCACTTTTTGGAGAAATTAGGTAAGAGCTGACAATGATTATGGGGGTGAGAAGAGCTGCATGACATTTGCAGTGATGGTAAGCGGGTAAGCACAGGTGTTGGACAGCAAAATAATTGGAAGCTTTACACACGTGCTTTCTCTTGTTGTCTGTGCTGTTCCACGGGTCATCCTAGTGGTTCTGCATGTTGTTTACCTCTGCCATCCACTTCCAAAATAGCCACCAAGTGCCATAACATGGAAAAAGTTAGGTAATGAAATGTTTAACCAAATGGATCTATTGTTATGGTAACAAATCAGTGCTTGGAGAGACGTGTGCTGGACTACTGCTAATTTCCATGACCTAATAAACATCATGTGTCAGTTTTCGGAATAATAATGGCTAACTGACCTATGTGCGGGGCTCATTTAAATTCAAATCCCATTTGTTTACCTCTCCTCTCCTCTCCTCTCCTCTCCTCTCATCCTGGGCTCCACACTAAAACAAAAAAAAAAAAAAACCTCTGTGGGAGAATTTTCCCCTGTAAAGTTGAGGGAACATTTGTTGCTTCCAGAAACAGTCCAATAAAAACAGACCTCTGCCTCACTTGCTGTCATCTCTTGCTTATGCTCCCTCGCTCATTTTCACTCACTCCCCCTTTCTGTTTTTCCTCAGCCCCGTATTTCTTTCTCAACTTGTCATCTCTTCCAAAAAAAAGAGTCTCACCATTCCAGTGTGTCTTATTATCTTGAAAAGGGATCACACCAGCCGCGATGTCAAGAAGTGCTACGACCACGAGTGTGTTCTCATGCCTGGTGTTTATTCACCAAATAAAGATACCTCATAAAGGGAGTTACAAATACAATGAAAATTAAAAAGAATGTGGGACCTTGGCCCACCGATTTCCAGTGGCCTTAAAGCTTGATTTGTGGTACCAAGTTAAAACGACAGTGCTGCGATGCCAGAACCGTAAACCCCAGACTGCAGCCTACAGCAGCGCGTGATTTGCACCTTTTCAGAAACTACACGTTTCAGTCATGTGGACCGCAACTGATCCATTAAATAGTTATTTGCTTTGTAAACACGCTTTATTGATTAATACATAGATGAAGTGGTCATTAAAGTGACTGTAGATCCAGCCTTACTCTACAAAGGCCAGTAAGACCTCTTGATAAGAACTTTTTTTAATGTTTCCCATAATAAGGAAAGAATGCATTACCACATTACTTACATACACTTGTAACCCTAACCAGTAATTTATGTCATATTATTACATATGTAGCAGAACAATAACAACAATCTCTATATCTGTTATTTGAGGCATGACAGCAGAATTAACCTTCATGAGTCTGATAAAGAAGCGGCACGGTGGTGTGGTGGTTAGCACTGCGTTCGATTCCATCTTGGCCCAGGCCTCCCTCTGTGTGGAGTTTGCATGTTCTCCCTGTGTCTGCGTGGGTTTCCTCCGGGTGCTCCGGTCTCCTCCTACAGTCCAAAGACATGCACTTACTGGGGTTGGGCTAATTGGTCACTCTAAATTGCCCATACTGTAGGTGTGAATGGTTGTCTGTCTCTATATGGCTGGCGACCTGTCCTGGGTGTACCCAACCTCTCGCCCTATGTCAGCTGGGGTGGGCTCCAGCCCCCCCGCGACCCCGAACGGGATAAGTGGTAGAGAATGCCGCTGGTGTGAAGAAAAAAAATGTAACCATCACCTCACTGATGCTTTAAAAAAAAAAAAAACTATTAACCTGTTTTCTGTTGTCCTGTTAAAAACAACAATCTACTTTTGCCCTTTTTCCTGATTGAAAAAATAAAGATAAACTGTAATTGCATTTGTACTGTTGGTGCAGATGGATCAATACCCTTACCCAACCTCGCTCTGCAAATCTGTTCTCTCCTTCAGTTTACCACAGGCCTGGCACTACTTAGCAGTGGAATGAGGGAGTACACAGGCAGTTACAATGGAAACTAAAGCGTTAGTAACCTAATAGGGTAGTTTTAGGATTCTGTATCAGAGCTCAAATCTGTCAGGAGCCCCTAAAGACTCAAAAAAGAAATCCCAATGTCACCAGATTCACTGTGTTGTCTCAGCTGAGTCTCCAATTTGAAAATATTGCAGTTTAACCCGCATGTAGAGTCAGAAGAGATCTGGTAACATCCAGCGGTTTTGGAGCGATTACACAGCGAGTACACTTCTGGACTCGGATTCTCTGTGAATCACAGTGACGAGCTATTTGTCCAAGAGCTCGGCATGAAAAGCCAAATGTGGTCTAAGCATGTGCTCATCACTCCATGCTGTGCAGCGGGATTTGAAACTTAAACTATCCCTTTTAAAATGAGAAAAAAACTCAAAAGTCATAGAAGCTGTGTGTGTGTGTGTGTGTGTGTGTGTGTGTTTAACAGTTTGTAACTGGATCTGCCTCCTTTTCCACTCACCCATGAAAAAAACGAACCAATTCCCCCAAAATGAAGTGGCAAGCAACCAGTGAGGCCTTACGAGGAAGAGTTCGGTTCACCAGAAACATTAAAGAAGCTGAGAAAAAGCATCACCGACAAGAGCGGTTAAAGAAACAGAAAGGGTTTGAAATTTTTCTCTTCCCTCGCACAGATTCGCTTCTCATCCCGTCGATTTTTGTAACGGAGACAAGAGACCATCCTGATAGGGCTCAGGCAACTATTTGATGGATAAGTTCAACAGTAAAGCAGAACAGTGTACAGTAAACAGAGATATCTAATCTGTGCAAGAGATAGAGGGGTGAGTGGGTGGGTGAGCAGGTCAGCACAGAGGGAGATAGGCCGGCAGTGATATTGTTTTTCTCCTCCTGTCACATAACCTGCTTGACAGCGCCAGTGATTCTCTACACTCGGACTGTAGATTGTCTATTACTTGTACAGTTTGGTAAATGGAGTCACACATGACATACTGTAAGGGCTTCACATAATTAGGTTAGATGGATCAATTTCCTCTATTATACTTAATGTGAATATCAAACTTATTTTTCCTCTGATGGAAAGCACCAGAAATTCAATGTGAAAACACATTTAGAAAGCATTATGTAACATATTGTGACTTATCTTTTGTTTGTCTGGCATCCCTGAGGAAGACTCTAGGAAATGTGACTGACTATTGATGAATGAGCCTGGTTATCAATAGCACGCAACATGATGCAGGGAAAAAGTGAGAGGGTACGAGCGCCTGTACACACACACACACACACACATGCGCACCAAAACAAAAAGGCCTCTCTACAACGCGGGTCTTTTTTGTCATCAAACACGTGTGATGTCAGCTGAACAAGAGGCCCAACTAATCAACTCAGAGGTAGGTGTCCCTGTCTGTACTGTCTGATCCAACCCCAGTAATAGAGTGCAGGGAATTACTGGATTAACATGACAAAGACGTGCTGTGATCCTCAAAGAAAGACCAGATAAGAAAGTAGTAATCCTCAAACATCTCACGTTAAACCAGCCTGCGCTTCTTAAACAACGTCGCATTTGTGTTCTCACTGTATCGGCAACATTTCGGGCTTAAATGCGGAGCGTCTCACCACTCACTCTGTGCTGCAAAACTGTCCCACCGCTTTTTATCTTTTACGCAGTATTTATAGGGACGGTGCAAATTGATGTCAGCATTACTGCAAATACAGCAGTGTTATCTGTGTGGCTGATGTTCAGCTCTTGTCCCTCAGCCAGGCCATAAAATATCCAATAAAAAGCACTGACGCTGACGACGTGTCCTCACACGGCCTCAGCAGGGGACAAGTTTGAATAGCATGGAATTATAATAAGGGTGGTATTTGTAATCATACTGTTGTTCCTGTTGTTCATCAGCAGAGATTGTGACAGGACTTACTGCATGATGCCAATTTAAGTGCCGTGTTTTTGAACACGAGACATTAAGTCGTGCATTAACTGGTTTTCTGATGTGTGTGTGTGTGTGTGTGTATATGCGGTTTTCTGCTGGCAGATAACACGGCTCCACAGACTGTCCACAGGATGCATTCTGGCTTTAACCTTTCCCTCCTGCCACTCATCAGATATAACCTTTTGACCCCTTGCCTTTTTCTTCTTCTTCCCTTTTCTCCATCTTCTGGCACAAAATAGACAATGTGAGAGAAGTTTTCCCTGATGCTGACAAAAGAATATGTTTGTGTTTCTTTTTTTCTTCTAAAACAAATTCCACGTATGCCATATTTCCCAATCAATAAATCAATTTTTGGGTGCATTCTGTTCTTCACCCAGGGGTTATTCTGCCAAAGCAGATTGATAGCTGCTCTGCACACATGTCTGGTAATTGTATCAACTGCCATAAAACATTCAGAGCTTTGTTTAAACAGTGGGTGTCCTTCATGTGTGGAGCGCCTATGTTTAGGTACTGGAAGCAAATGGGTTTCATAATGAAGAGGCTTTTTTTTTTCCCTCTACTCTGAGCTCTTCATTTTCATAGACTCATAACCCTACACATACAGTCACTGGAAGCAACAAGTTTGGATGATTTGTGGACAGTCTGTCTGGTTTGTTAATGTGTCTTGTTAAACACTCTGATTGCCGTTAAGGGTTAAAGTGGGATTTGCTATCTTTCTCCGTCTCCCAGTGTTGCATGTTGTTACTGGTTAGCTCCGCTTTGTTATCTTTGTGTAGTGGATGAGTTGTAAATGTATGTGTGTGTATGGTATGCAATTATGATGACTGCCCCAACCGGTCGCAGCAGATGACTGCCCCTCCCTGAGCCCGGTTCTGCTGGAGGTCTCTTCTGTTTAAAAGGGAGTTTTTCCTTTCCACTGTCGCCAAGTGTTTGCTCATAGGGGGTCGTTTTGATTGTTGGGTTTACTCTGTAATTATTGTAGGGTCTTTACCTTACAATAAAAAGCGTCTTGAGGCGACTATTTGTTGTGATTTGGCGCTGTATAAATGGAATTGAATTGAATTGAATCATATTTAGAGACCTTCGAATGCCTTTATTCTTGTGATATGTGATATATGGTCATGTTCAGTCTAAAAATCTCCAACATGTTTTGGTGTGCAAACCTTCATCCAGGAGTTGAACTGAGTTCCTGAAAACACGGGATGTTTTCTAGTGCTGCTCCACCAATGGCAGGCTTCCACCTAGGGTGAGAGTGGAGTATTCCAGAGAGGCGCTCAACCAGAGGAGGAATCTTCAAAACCTTGGCAGATGTAGGAGTCCAAAAGGATGTCAACACATAATTTATTATGTTCAAATTAAATTAGCAACACACAGCAACATCTACTACAGTCAATAGGAATGCATCTTTAAAGAGAAAAAATAGTTTATATTTGGAAAAAAGCAGGAAAATCCTTATTATGCCGGGACATTTTGTGGCGCGTACTTTATAAATCCAGAAAGCTTTATTTTGGTTACGTTTCCTTTGTCTGCCATCTATTTGCATGGAAAGAGGACTGTGGGCTTGTTATGTAGACTGGTTACTATTACGCAAGTCCAGGTAGTGTCTAGCCAAAAAGTAATTAAGATTGCCACCACTTTTGCTAAACACCATACTACATGCCAGCAGCTTTTATCCAAAATGACTTGAAGAAACTCTCCCATATGGTCAATTCCAGTGAATGAGGAGGTGATGTAGGCTTGCACACCAAAACATGCTGGAGTGTTTCAGGCTAAACATGACCACAAGGGCATTTTGAATTTATTGTAGAAGAGAGTGCTTTGGAGTGATTTGATGATTTAGCCTATGTGTCCCTACTAAAGAGCACCTCAAACAAAAAGAATTTGAATCCAGAAAGCGCTCCTTCTCAAAAACTGTTCTGCTAGCTTCTGTAAAGTAAACCCCCAACAGTGTACACACATCCGTGTGGAAGCCAGGTCACAAAGTGAAACTCAGCCCACAGCCCTGGCTCATAGATAACCATTTAGAGTGTTTTAGTCTGCTTACAGTTGCTGCATGTTTGCAGTGCCAGTTGCTGCCCGCCTGTACCGCAGCTCCTCGTTCTCAAGCTGTGTTTGACTTGATCAGTGTCTGATGCCTGCTCTATAGTGGAGGTCTTGGTAGCCTCTGCACCTTAGGCTTTCCATTGAAGAACACAGTTGTATTGCCAATATAATGAAAAAAAAATCTTTTAACTATAACGGCCCTGACTGAATTGCTTTTTTTTTTTGTGGGCGTTAACTGTTTTAGTCCAGACTGCAGCACAGATGAGCAAATATTCCATATATACAGAAAAACATTAATCTACATTTATCAGAGAAATATGATGCAAAATGCATCTGTTTCTGCTCTCCCTGCCTTTCACTCAGTACATCAAAGCTAAAGTTGTAAAGTTACTGTGTAAGTGTGTGTGTGTGTGTTTGTGTGTTAGTGAAGAGTGTTCTCAAGCACACATGTCCATAGGCCATAAGAAGAATTTAATGCATGGATGTGGGAGTGCATGCCCGAATGAAAAACATTCTATTGAAATAGCTCAGCTGAATGTGTGTGAGCATGCAGGGTGTATTAGTGTTCCAATTATTTCTGTTGGGAGTTATTAGGCTTCTAGTGAGACTACAGGAATCCAGGGGTCATATAGGTTACCACTCCATACTCCCCTATCCCACACAAATAAACATCCACACGCACGCACACATGCTTCTACAAACATTCCTTTCCCAATAACTCAAAGTTTTGTCTTTCAAACTACATTTTCAAATACTCACTGCAACTCTCAAGAGCTAAGAAAAACAAAAGCAAGAGGAAAAGAGTGGCTTCTGTTTCCCTAGCAGCTAATCCTCACCCCACACTGTGGCAACATTTGGGGGAGGTGGTCTGTTGAGGGGTCAGTGTACAGGTCAGCAGGTCATGGTCCTGTTTGAGGTGAAGCTATGGGAGAGAATGACTGAAGGGACTTAAATACACAATAAAAGGAGGGTGGGGTTGGGTGAGGGTTCTCTTTTTTTTTTTCTTAACAGGAGAAAGAAAGACTGGGGTAGCCCTTACAATTCAATGTTCCTCACTGTACCTCCTGGAGAGAGGACAAACTACTTGCTTTGGGATAATTTCGGTGGAGACGGGAACATGGGGTGGAAAGGCAAAGAAAGACACAAAGACATATTCAAATGGATGAGATAAGTGAGAAGGATGTGACAGTGGATAAGGACAAATGAAAGAAGAAGAGAATGGCTGACCTTTCGATTACACTGCGGTGCTTTTAAAGAGATCAGAGTGACCAGAACCTGAGATTACAACTCTATATGCCACTCTGACCCTACTTATGTGTGATCTCCTCTTGATTCTTACCATTTCTGTCTCCTTGCAAAGGTTACTCATCCACCACCCAGTGATGCAACTGGGCAAACCACCTTGTGCACAAGCACAGGCCTGTTACCTGTATGTGCACATGACCGAGAGGTCGTGCAGCTGCTGACAGAGACGACAGCCTGCTGTGCATTTATGTGTAGTGAGGATAAGTGTAACAAAATGCCCCTGTATCTCCTGTGAAATGGGGAAAAAATGTGCACTTAAGTTTGCCAAACTGTTAAAAGCAGTGGTGTGATGAGAAAGTGGCTGAAAGTCCAGGTTTTTATGACTGCACACGTCTCTGTGTAATATCGCCGAGTGTACACATACATTCATGTCTGTGTAAGCCAAAAAAACAAGTAAAGTCATGGTTGTCTTGACTGATGTCATGGTTGTAGGGGGAGTGGTGCCTGCTGACATTAAAAGAGTTTTGTCCTCTAATCTCTAGGCTATCTGGAGCAATTCAGGACACACAAAGGTTAAAAAAATATTACCTTGGCTTCCATAGAGACAAGTTAAAAATAAAATCAGAGTTTGCTAAGAAGCAAGGTACTCTCGCTCTGTGATCAAACACAATGTGTCAACTCATAAATTATAACTTGTCCACTTTGAAACGATCGTCTACTCACGTATCTCATGTCTGTTTGCTTCCGCCAGGTGTTGATGATGTACAGCTGTCTTTTTTATTATTTTTTTTTATTTTGGAGACATGACATAATGCATGTCACATCGCCATGCAGCCGTTGGATGAGTTTCCAGCATGAAGTCATAATGATCTGGCTGTGGAAAGAGAGCGTTTTAAGGGTAGAAGTGTGAACATGTCCTGCCACACACCAGTGGTTAGATTGAAAGACACGAGGTTATAAAATTACAACTTGGTTTGTTTGGCATATGCAACAACAGTTGCCAGGAAGAACACACACTTAAACTCACGCACATGCTCGCACAATACACACAATTCATTCTTGTTATTTAAATTTTACCCTCAGGGCTGTGTCCTGAGCCCTGTGCTGTTCACCCTGATGACACACGATTGCATCTCCTCATCCTGCACTTCTGCCACCGCACATCATCACCACATTCTACAGAAGGGCCATCGAGAGCATCTTAACTCGCAGCTCCTCTTCTCTTCCCTCCATTCAGTACATTGCACGTAGACATTGCTTGTCTCAAGCCAGAACCACCATGGCCTGTTCTCCACGCTGGTCTCTGAAAAGAGGATCTGCAGCATTTGGTACAGGACCACCAGATTATGCAAAAGTGTTTTCCTCCAGGTTATCAGACTGCTGAACTATATGCCACTCATACTGGACACCATGTCTCTATATGTAGATTCCACAGGTCACTTTATCATTGCACCTTACATATTTAACGTAGTTTTTATATTTCCTCCTGTGTTGAGCCAGTGGTAACCAAATATCACTCCTACACTTGTTGTATACTGAATGACAATCTAATTTATCATTTTTATAGTGTCTTTTCTAATGTGATGGCTTTTCCATTACCCACCAAAGCTAAATCAAATAATACGGTAGACTCAGAGTAGACTGTCATATAAATAGTAACAGACAAATTAAAGAATTTCAAGTATTGTCTGGAAAGAAAGACGTGGGATCATGGATTCGGTTAAGTGACGGCTGAAGTAAACTGAGGCGGTTTGGGGTGGTGCAATCCAACTTTCTGTTGAGGCTCAATGCTCCTAAATGAGGTGCGTGGGAGGTAGGAAAGATGAGATGCTTTTAATGGCTAATATTTCACTTAGGTATGGGAAAATGTAAGTTATGGTTAATGCCTTTATAGATAAACAAACTTGTTTAAAAACTGGTTTAATATGTTCACGTGAAGTGCAGTCTTGGAGCCCGGGGGAACGCGAGCAGGGTAAAGGTGATGGAGGAGAAAAGAATGAAGCCTCCCACACATTACCTGGAGCTATTGTACCCCTACGCTCTTAAATTCATCCTGTCATCCTCCCTCTCTCCCTGCCTTGTGGTTTTGAGAAGTTGTCATTTTGCCTGTCACATTAGAAAGGACAAGAAGGAGGATAAGTAATATAATACACGAAAGTTAATACTGGTGTAGCTCATAGCCGTTTGTCAAGTGTCTGTCATCCTGAACAGCAGCCGCTAAAGAAAAAAAAAATCCCGTGGCAGAAGCTGTTTATACTGTAATGTTCAATCAAAACCCTTCAAGTTATATAAATATGAGATGTGGTTTAACAGTTTGCCATTGTTTTTAATTCATTATGATTATTAATTACAATAACACAGACTGGCAATAGCCAACACTATAGCAAAACACTGAAGCCTCTACAACAATAAACAGATGTGATAGTGTTATTTTGTTGCATTGTTCACACTTACATGCAATAACACTTCATTTTAAGCACAGCATTCTAAAGCCGTATTCTGTGACGGCAATAATTTATGAAAATAATATTTTCATTCTCTCTCACATTGTTTTGGTTTTGTGCTCTTCAAATTTACATGTGTAAATTTCTCGGCAGTGCTCCACGGATGCTCTATTCCGCGTTGAAGGAAACTTAAGGTTAGAAACAAAACCCGATCAATAGAAGCAGGCAGGGAACTCTTACAAATGTGGATCCAAAAATGGGGCAGATGAATGTGTGTGTGGGATAAAAAACAGAAAGGAGAGAAGAGAAAGTGAAGGGGGGGGGGACTGGTGAAGGTAGAGAAAGATGAGATGACTGGCGAGTCATCTGTGGTTCCCATGGTCCAGAGAATGAGCTGCTTGTGCTCACATGGTTGAGTGTGTGCGTGTGTGTGCATGCGCCATTAGAGTCCCCCAGAGCGCTGAGACCAAAGGGGTCTCACTGTGACACCTATTATCCCCCCGAAACATGACACACCACCAGGGAGAGAGAGACAAAAAGAGAGAAGGCGCTCGAGCCCACATTTCACTTGTGTTATGCTGACTGTTTGCCTGAGTGTGTGTGTGCGTGTGTTTGAATGCTTCTGCATTTAGCAGCATCTGCTGCGTGTGTTAATGCGCACACATGCTGGCAGAAACTGTGACTGCACTGCAGCGTGAGTTTATGTCTGTGTATGAACTCCCTGTGTGCATATATCTGTGGAAGACGGTGAAATGTAGCAGATCACTGAACTGTGCCAGGTGTTTGCCTTGGCCACACTTCTAAGGCCCTGACACACATTTTACATTGTCCATGGGGGGAATGTTGTAAGGCTTTTGAGGGTTGTGGGGTTTTGAATGCAGAATGAAAACATTTCAAAGGGAAGGGGATGAGTTATTTTCCCTTCCCACTGATTTCACTCAGATGATTATCCTTAGGTCATAGAACTATTGTAAATGTTTTGCCTTTCACTTTCAATTATTTATCAGCTAGATATGATAATGATTTTCATTCAGTTTCTAGTGTTTTATTTTTTTAATATCTACATCCTAATGTTTGGATGTCAACAAAAGTGACTAAATACTTCCTTAAAGTGTGTGGTTGCATTAGAAAGAAATTTGAAAAGACATACACGAAGTGACATTTATGAAGCAGAGTAGGACATATGTGTAGATATGTAGTAGTCAGATAAATGCCTGAATGTAGATATAAATAATGTAATGTCTAATAAAAGGCAGGGAGAGAGGCAGGCTTTGAGTTTGGTTTAAGGGGATGCAGTGTTTCTTTCACAGCGTTTCAGGGTGCATATGCAATTACTGCTCCTACCTCAATACTCCAGCCACAAGCCTCTGAAGTTGATAACACAACCTGTGTTGCTCGAAGGCTAGTGTGTGTGTGTGTGTGTGTGTGTGTGTGTCTGTTTGGGTGGGGTTGGGTGGTCGTACAGTAGATATAAGTGGAGGCTGTTTGGAGGGGGTCGACTTGAGAGAGTTTAAACCCTGGCTCCTTGCTTTCTATAGGCCCTCTCAGGTTTCCAAAAAGGCTGTCAGCAACAAAGTAATACAGAGCCAAAAAGAGATGGTGCACAAAGTCGGAGGGGTGTGGAGTGGTTGCAGGGGTCAGCATAAAGGGGAGTAAAGTAGGTCTTGGAGGGAGACAGAAGAGGAGAAGAGGGGGGAGGACACAAGCGGACGTGGGGTGCGGTATGAGGCAGGAGCGTGGTGTTTGGGAAAAACAAGTGACAGCAGGTGAAATTAAACTAGAATAAGTGGTTGATGAATGAAAAGTAGAAGCGAAGAAGACAAAACTGAAAAAAGAAGATGATGAAAAATTATCGAAACTGTGTCCCTTGTCTGAAAGTCAAAGCGGTGCCCCATCTATCCGTTTCTTTTTCCCCCTTTTTTTTTTCCTGAAGCTGTCAAAATAATGGATTGTCACGCTAAATAGCCGGATACAAGAGGGCACAGGGGCTGCCTGAAAGGGATAGCTGGGAAGGAGGGGTAATTGTAGGAGGCCAAAGAGAGGAGGGTAGCTTGGACAGCCTGATGCACTGGGAATGCTTCAAAGTCAATTTATTTGCTATTAAGGAGCGCAGCCAAAAACAACATGAACGACAACAATCGCTCTGATTCTGAGATTATGTTTTCAGCAGTTTTGCTTTCCAGCTTTTGGTTTTGTGGAAGAAAACTTTTATCCACTTTTTTTCTCATTGACAATATGAATTTTTCACATGTGATAAAGTATTTTTCAGGGTTTTGGCTTGGACCCCTCACTACAGTGAGAATACTGTGAGAAGCACAGGGCTTTTTAACACAACACGGGGCTTTACTTTCTGTCAGAATTCTAGGCAAACACTTGGTTCTTATGGCTACAGCTTGGAAAACTTTTCAATATTTAATATAAAAATGTGTTTTGGCTGTTGCAGTATTTCAAGCATATTTTCCCAACCCAATCATTCTGGGTAAGAGCGGCTTTGAACGTGCAATACAAGATAAGATTCGTAACACATTTACCCCATCAGCAGCAACTGAACATCTGCATTTACCAGACAATCTAGGTGCCTCTTGAATGTCTATTCTGTGCACATTTCCATTCATTTTCTGTATCTACTTTACCACTGCCTGTCATTTGACATTTTGGCTCTTTGGGAACAGCTATTTGCCAAAGTTAAATCCCCTGTTGACAAAAAAAAGAGCATGTGGTCATAAGAAATTGGACACCATTATCTTCTCGTGGCCAGTTTGGAACAAAGCCCTGCTCCTACAAAAAAATGCATTCTCCCAGAATAATACTGTATGCTGGTGTCAGATATGCACGCATTTCTTTTTCCTTTTTTCACCCCCCCAAAGCTAGAGTTTGCCTGAGGTTCTTTCTTTTTACCCTTGATATTACTTGTTTCTGCATTTTTCTTCCTTCTTTCCAAGTCTATGAAACATTGTGGTTCTTTGATGTATATTTGATGCATCTCAGTATAAAAAACATCAAGATATCTCAAATGTTTTAGTCCACACAATGCAGTAAGGAGTGTGTGTGTGTGTGTGTGGGCGTGTGTGTGTGTGAACATGCAGAGTTATCTGTGTTAATATAGGGAGCCTGAAAAAGATCATTCACAAAACGGACTTGATCAGTGTTCAAGTGTTCAAGTTATGTTATACAATTATAGTGACTCATCCACTCATGCATGCATGAATGTAAAATTTGGATTTTTATTTTCTTTTTTTGGCGAATCCTGGCAAGCAACGATATTAGCATCATGATTACTCAACAACTGATTCAGTGGAAAGGTATGCAGTTCATATTTTTTAATTTCCCCAACCTCCTCTCATACGTGAAAGGAATGAAAACAAAGGAGGAGAAGCTGGGGTGAGTAAAACCAAAAAGTAAAAGTATATGATTAAGAAATAGTGCTGTCCCCTCATGGTTGATGACATTTTGAGAAGGTGTGGTCACCTTAGTCATGCAGCGACTATCTGGCCACCAGCCGTCACAGGACAAATAGTGTGTATTTTGCAATCGACTGGTGAGTGGTATTTGGAGGTTGCAGACACTCACTTGTGCTGCACCAAAAAACCTCCTTGTGATTGCTTTGATTGCTGGTTGGTTGCTGCAGTCACCCACAGTGTGCATTAGAAAATGGCAACTTGGATGCAAACGCTACTGCCCCTGGTGGCCCCCTAGTCTCTAGGCTTGTGTGACTGAGGCCTTAGTAGACTAAGTTTTGATATTTGTAGTTGGTCAACAAGACAAAGGATGGCATTCACTCACTCAATCGTAGATTTTAAAACAGTAGTTTCATATGTCGTGCAGGACCTCCATAGTAGCTGTGGTCTTTTCATGCAGAAGGTGCATGTTCTCCGTGTGTATGTGTGGGTTTCCTCTGGAGATTAGGTGTGGATGCAAAGTAATGCTCAGAATAAAGTGCTGAACGAATTTGTGTATATAAAAGGGTATCTACAGTGCTGCATGCTTTGAGTGGCCTGTATGCACATATTTAAATTCATATTGCAAACATACAATGACTAGTTGCACAATTGACCTGGAAAAACAAATGGCCAACTAGGAAAAACTTTGGCTTTGCACAGCCAAGCTATTTTATCAAAAGCCTTTGGCAGACTCATCTAAGCGTAACGTCTGTCTACAAATTCATCTTTTTCCCAGGCCTTTTTTTTTACATTACGTTCCTCACATTTGATTCTCCCAGCCTGTGAACACTCAATCCACAAAATGAAAGCACCCATGTGTCGAGATTCTAGCCAGTTACACAACGGTCTAAGTAGGAAAATGGTACTCCTAAATATAGTGCTTTTCTACATTTTTGTTAGACTACAAGCCACATACAGTGCTACATTCTATGCCTTTAAGAACTTTCTAACTATCATGCACATGCATGAGGGGCAATTTAGGGTTCAGACGCATCCTTGGGCAAGACGAGGATGCATCAGCACGGGCTGGAGGAGCCAGGGATCGAATCAGCATAGACAACCCGCTCTGCCACATGAGCTACAACCACCCCAAATATATTTACTGAGAGCTCATAGCACTGCAGGCTATTTCGTTTCTACCTTTTCTTTGAGAGACTTGTTAATGTGCGCAGATGTGGGTGGAAAATTCTCACAGGAACAGTAAAAAGAAAAAAAACACATTGATTTAAAGGAGACACAAATTATCAATGTTCCCCACTCTCTCGTTATAAATTCTCTCACAGTCTTCCTCCCCATCCTCCGGGCTCCTGATTTCCCCTGGTCTGTTTGCATATAACATGCTTTTGATTTACACCCAGTCCCGTGTGAGTGTGAGCCGGTGTGTTCGATGTTTGTTTTTCCACCGGCCCCGCAGTGAATGCCTGCATGTTTGGGTGCATTTATGTCGATGAATGTACATTTCTCAGCTATTCTCTTGGTTGTGAAACAGGAAGGTGAGCCCGATCACATCCCGTGGTGGCGTGCTTTAACAATGCGTATTCTGCTTCCAGAAATTTGTCTCACTGGAACTGATGGGAGAGTTGGCCGGGGCGTGCAGTACATCCTCCCCCGATGTTCTGTTTTGCTATGAGAAAGATGAGATGCTGCAATACCTTCAGAATGGATTGATGGTGCCTGCGGGTCTTTCAGTGATTTGAACTACGACCAAACATGGTCTCTGCGCAGACTTTCAAATGAAGATACTCCTTTTTTTCTGGGCATTTATTCAAACAAGCATTGATTTTTTTCTATGTAAGGCTATGAAGCAGACCAAAGTCCTCATCAGGCAAAGGTTAACTTTGACAAAGACCATGTGTGGTTAAAATTCTGCGCAGAACAACCCACAGAAGGAGCATTCATTCACTGAGAATCTAAGAAGTGCTTTTTTTCTTTATCTTTGCCCCGAAACTCGAGTTTAACACCTGGTGACTTGTTGGCTTACAAAATTTATTGTTGTTTTTCACAGATTTGGAACCTGCTGAGCTTCATCTTTTTAAGCATGGGCTGCCAGCACAAACACACACACATACACACACACACACAAAGAAGCAAGATTTTTATGACCTTCAAACACATTTTAGTCATTTCAGCTGTGTTTTCTTGTGTTTGCTATCAGAAACACGGTCCACTCAGAGGTGAGAACCACTCTCAGTGATGCTCCTGTTTGTTTGTGATATTGATGCAACTCTGTTTCATCTTTACGTTTAAGTCTTGAGACAAAGAGTTTGAGTTTTACTCAAACAAAAAGAACCGGCTTGCTCATCTCAGAGGTCCTTATAGGTGCTGTTCCACAGTTTAAAAAAATTAAATAAACAGATTAAAGTTTGTCAGCATGCACAGGTGAGCGTGTGACACTTTTTAATGATGTTGTTCAGCAGAAAGAAATGGTTGGGTGAAGCCTAGGCATGAGACATCATCATACCACCAAGATTAAACTCGTGCTATTAGAGCATCTAGTAAATGTGTAAATCTTATAAAGGAGTAAAAGTATATTTTTCCAAGTGTGTACTAAAACTGAGAGAAAAGGGTTCCTCCTTGTGGCCATTTTAGGACATGTTACATTCCTACAAGTTCACATTACTCATCTGTCTAAAATGCAAACTCGGTGGCAGCAACACAGATATAGTGCAGGTGTGTGCGCGCGTGTGTGTGCGTGCGTGTGTGTGTTAAGAAGGATAAGCACCAGACTGTTTATAGACCAAGCTGTTTAAATTAAGTTGTGGTCTTTTATGGATGAAATCTTTAGGAAACATGTGACTAAATAAAGCACTGGCTGTGCCAATCTGACAAACTCTCTTGCTCCATTACATAACTTAAATGTTGTATCACTAATAAGAAAAAAATATTATATTTAGGTACACAATAACCTGCTTTTGTGTGAGGATGTGCAATTTTGACTTCTGGTAAGGATGGAGTAAATCTTTTTTGTTACAAGGCCACTTGTATGGTGGGATTCTAGTTCCTTTGATACAAAGTCACCTACTCCAGTCTGTGTTCTTGCCTCACAAGGTTTCTCATATCCACAAATGTAATAAGCCACATAAAGAGCTGAGCATCTCTTTCCACATTCACTGCACCTCCTTGTAAACCTGTTGTAAAATGGATCTGCAGATAAATGTTGCGCATATAGAACTGTGCCATTCATTATAAGTTATCTCAAATCGAATCAGTTCAAACTCCTCAAAATTACATTGTAGTCTGTTTATTGCTATTCAAACATGCAAATTCAAAGTTATTTTTTGAACTTCAGAAACCACAGTCACCCCAGTGCACACAGACTTTCCCCTCAGGTATTTGCATACATGTGCATGAACACATTCACACGATAAATGCAAGCGGCAAACAAAAGTATGGGTGCAAATGCATTAGTGCAGTCATGCAAACGCAGGCTTGTGCACTACAAACAAGTGCAGATTCCCTGTCAGTGTGTTAGACAGCCACTCTCCCTTGGCCTCACCCTTGGACATAAGCACACACACAGCAAGGGAGTGTTTGTGCAAAGCCAGTCCTCCCTGGTCTATTTCTGAGGCGACAAGAAAATGATCAAAGCTATGTAGCCAGACTCCAGGAATGACCTTCTAACTGTCTCAGGTGTCACTTATTGCACACATGCAAATACGCACATACTGCACGCACACCTTCGTTTACAGAGACATACATGCAAGACATTTGCAAACTCATACATAGAGCTTCAGTCTCAGTACACACACACACACACACACACACACACACACACATGAAGAAGCAAGTTTTTATGATCACACTTCAATCGCATTTTAGTCACTTCAGCTGTGTTTTCTTGCGTTTGGAATCATGACGTATGGAATGTGAATTTCTCGTGTGGGTATGTTTTTTCCACGAGCTTCTGTACACCGTCTCCCTCCTCAAATCCCTCAACATTTCTGGGATGCAGAGATAAATTTAAGATGAGGTTGCTCCGGGGACCTGTTGGTGTCAAGTATCCCCTGCTTGCGCAGAATGTCAGCCATTTTTCTTCACATCTTTCTTCACTTTCAGTTGCTAATTGTGTCCCCCTTTAGCCCAAGTAACACAAACACCTACTCTTTGTAGTTAAAGGCAAGTTTTTCCCCCCTTTTTTAACTATGCAGTAATGGTTAATTGCATAGTTATATGACTACAGAATATTGGCAACAGCTGTGTTAAGATTGTTTCCCTTATTAATTCTTGCTCCCAGAAGAGATGAAAGTTTACTCAGCAACAGAAAGAGAGCAACACCCGATGTCCAAAGAGCGTGAGACGGGAGTCTGATAGAAACAGAAAGTAAATAAGCAGAAAATGTGTTTTCTGAATACATTTGCTAATAAGTAACTTTTGCTCATCTACTTGCTTCTGGTATTTATGGATTAATTTGATAACAAAATGCTCTGTTTTCAAGTTGTGAATGCGACAATGTTACATTTCTGCCTTCACTGCAGAATTAGTACTGGATGTGGTCAAAGCCTCAACATGTTGCACCAAGAGAGTAATCTGCATACTCAACTGGTAGAAATTTCTGGACTACAAAGTCAGCACACAGTACAACATACATATCTAACCAACACGGGTATAATATAATCTTCACCTTGATATACTAGGAGGAGCAAAACAATCACGCACCATTAGCACATTTTGGCTTGTGGACAATTACTGGATAATTAAACAGTTATAACTATTTTCAAGTCCAGCTAGTTTGCCTTTTACTCGTGTTAATGAGGACAAATGCAAGCCAAAACTCAAAACACGCCCTACGGCTGTGCAGTTGTTGTATACACAGTAGGGCAATCCACAACACACATTACAAATACTTCTGGTAGTCTTTGATGTTCAGCTTTTGCAGAAACATGAAGCTGCCAAGTATCTGCAGCCAACTGGGCACCTCACCAGCCATTCCTTGATACTAGCTGCTCACCGGTCTCTCACTATCTCCCCTCATACAATCTTCGCACAGTGTGATGGTGTGATCACCTGTCTGTGTGTTTCCGGGCCGCAAAGCAATGTCCACTCTTCGCTTCCCGGCAAAGGGACTGATAGATCGATAGAATATGGTGTTCTCCCTTTATGCCTGAGTGTTAATGTTCAAGCAAATGTAAAGGTCAGCTCTTAAGCAGTTCTATAAATACTCAAAAGAGATGTGACCATAGTCAATGTGTGCTCAAACACACATACACACACCTTTAGATACTCGGTCACAGTCTAGTTAAAAGGCCCCCTGCGAGAGCTCCGTCGGCGTATCGTCTTTGCGTGGGCGGTGGGGGTGTTAACAGTTCTATTGAGCTAGATGCCAAGTATCTCTCGCAACAGTTCAAGTTCTTTCAAGTCTCTGGTCATACCTAGTGGCTCAAGCAAACCAGGACCACACATTTGCACCAGCAATGCTTTTATCCTCCGTCTAAGAAAAATATCCTCATCAATGCACACTCAAATAGCCCACACTGGATTCCAGCAGCTTCACAAGCCTGCGCTTAGAGATTTCAGGATACACAATTCAATTCTTCATTCACAAAGCTACAAAAATTTAGTTTAAAAATGACACATTGTTGCCCCACCCCCCCCAGTCAGAACTTTCCCCATCTATTTTTCTATCTCCTCCCTGCTCCCTCCTTTTGTATTTGTGTTATTTTCCCTCTCTCGGGCACCAGGCCATGGGTCACAAACCACAGAGGTGATAAATGCTTCCAGGTCACCTCTCCTGTCTCTGGAGGTCAGAGAAAGGGTTTCTGCAGTGACAGCAACAACATGATCATTCAGCTGCAGCACTAGCGCTGAACCTCCTGACCTGCTTGGTCCATCACTGTGTTTGTGCCTTGAGCCTCATAATGTCTCTGCTATGACCATCAGCTACAAAGGATGAAAGTCAAAGTGCAGCCCACTGCCCGGTGGTGGCTCTCAGTAAAGATTTGTGCAGTCGAAACTACTGTATATTTCATGCACATGATGAAATCCTTTGACAGTCACAGATATTTTTAAGTGTTATGCTGTTTAAACAGTAAGTTAATAAAGAGTGCAGTGATTTGCGGCATGGTGGCATGGTGGTTAGCACTGCTGCCTCACAGAGAATGACATCTGGAGGGCCTGGGTTCGATTCCACCTTGGCCCAGGCCTCCCTCTGT
>VOQJ01043508.1:0-22655 GCA_015052665.1 Apistogramma diplotaenia
GTGTATATATATATATAATATGTGTGTGTATATATATATATAATATGTGTGTGTATATATATATATAATATGTGTGTGTATATATATATAATATATGTGTGTGTGTATATATGTATATATATATGTGTATATATATATATATATATATACACAGTATACACACACGTATACTGTATATGCACACTGTCTACTGTATATCGACATACTGAGACAGAGAACGAGAGAGAGAGATGTGGGGTGGAGTGGGATGGATTGGGTGGGGTACGGCGATTAAAGAGATGGAGAGAGTGAGAAAGTAAAAACTGGCAAGTGGTGGAAGTGCTGCGGGGATGCAAGATGACCTTGATACACAAATAGTCCATCTTTACTGGCAAAAAAGGGAATATGATGAAAATCCCCTAAGATATGTATCACCTTATGGTCCACTGCTAGTAAGGCAGTCCTGTTTCAGGTAATTTTCACCTTCAAATCGTTTTTCATTTTCATCCATTTTCTTGGAAAATCTCTCGGCTAAGACCTGAAAACAACATAACTTGTAAGTTTCATCAATTTCATCAATTTTAGTTTCAGTGTAATACAGTCAATTGTGGAGTTATTACAGTATGTGGCAACTAAAATTAACTAAAACTGTATCCGCAAATACAGAGACAGTTTTAGGTTAATTTGAATCAAATGTATGAATTTTGCTTTGCTGGTAATTTTAAGGTTTGAAATATGTCACAAAAGAAGAGGGGAAAAAAAAGGCTGACAAGTTAATTTTACAGCTCATTATAAAACCAACATGGTGCATGAGAACATCAACAGTTAGTCGTGATCAGTATTCACAGTGCAGTCATTTTGAGTCGTCATTGCCACTGGTGAAATAACTGCCTCATTATTCTGGGCACAGAGTGAGTAGGCTGGGTTTCGTTGCCCAGCGTCATTAAAGTCAGCCTCTTTGGTTACAGTTACTGCCATAGTCGATTTTCCAGCCATGCTGGAGGGATGCGTACAGTGCATCTCTGTGCCAGTGTTTGCAGATTAGGGTTGTGATCTGCAAGCAGGAGGTGCATCGTTTGGGGCATTGTGCCATCCAGTCATCCAGTGACCACCTGCATTGTGAGACACTACATACAGTATATCTCTAAAGGTGTGCAGGAAGTCTCTGCTGTCTACAGCTGGCAATTTGTATGATCCTCTAGTGGTAACACAGGCAACAGCAAAGACAACTGTAGCTTTGCCTAAGCTGCCCTCTGCAGCACCATGTGTTTGTTTATCACCTCAGAACATATTGCCATTCGATGAAGCCCCAAAAGATGGTAAAACAGACAGAGCGGGAGAAAGTGACGGAGAAATTTAGATGGAGCAAAAAGAATGGACAGCTTATGATGAAAACAAGAAAAGCAGAGGAGGAAAGGAAGCATCAGAAGATTGGTAAGTGTGTCATGGATGGGAGAGGGACTAATTAAGGAAGGCTGGATTAATTAGGCTTCCAGTCTGCCTGCCTCTCATACTCCCACTGAGCTTCATGCCAGCTCAGGCCCCAAACCAACTCCCAAAAGCAAGGCCCTGCATTGTTTTACAGATTTCCCATTCATTCATGGGAATGTGTGTTTTCACTGTCAGTGCAGGCCACCATGGGCCTTAAAGCTATCCTGCATATTTGGTCAGTTGCAGGAAACACCTTAAAAAAAACCAGACATAATCTTGCTCTCATTAATTGTGCCTGCCTATGTGCATAAAATATGCTGCAAACCACATTTGGTTCACTTAGGTTTTCTCACAAGACAACAGATCTCTAATTAAGGCCTCAGTCACACAGACCTAGAGACCGGTGGGCGATTCCCTGGCGAGCCTGGGTCACTAGGGAAAAATGTGTCTTCCCTGACTAGTTGGCAAGTGGTTGCCAGAGGCTACAGGCAATTTCTAGGTACTGCATCAAAAACCTTCTTGTGATTGCTTTGGTCACAAGCTCATTTTCACAGTCAACCGTAGTTTGCATGGAAGACATGCAAAACAACTGCTAGCAAATTCTGGTTTGTGTCACACTTTTCAGTTTCACTATCACTGTCAGAGTAATTGATGTTCATTTGCAGACAAGTCTCCATCTTCCATGCAAACTACAGGCAACCCTGGCAATCTTTTGAAACAGGGCTACATTCCTCCTTGCAATCACTTTCACCTTGTGACTATGAGGAACCTCCAGCAGACATTTCACAAATGCACATTTTTCCCCAGTGGTCTGTGGTTGCTAGAGGTCACAGACCAATGTCTAGGATTGCGGGACTGGGCCTAAAGGGCACAACCCATCGTTTGTAATACAGTTTCATTCACGAGATTTTCCACGAATACGACAGTTTTATTTGAATTCTGTACATTAGCACAGTAGATTTTAAATGAAACATTCAATATGTGACTAGAGTGCAGACTCTCAGGTTTATTTCAAGGGGTTTAACAAAAGCATTGCCTTAACTGTTTAGGAATTGCAGTCAGTGTTATACATAGTACGCAAAAGTAATGCTCAAAAGTAATTGGACAAAGACATTTCCATAAATGAGTGAGTATATAAACAAGTTCATATTTTGCTTACAAAACCAATTACTAGAGAAGCTAAATGATTTCAAAGTTGCATTTAGTGTATAAAGCTGCTGGCTGGATTAGATTCTAGTTTTTTTCTTTTATGAGGCACCATGTTTATGATCTGATTCAGCAGGGGGTCGTTAAAACGGATGGCAAGTGTACAAATTGCTTGATTCCTACAACAAAAACCAGCAATTATATGCAGATGTCTTAAATTTCAGCACTAAAGTTTAGCTAAGTGGTTAAATTTCGTTTTTATTTTAGTTAAATGGGAAAAAAACATGTAACTCAAATCACTACAAACTCTTGTTTTCCTAGATAAGGCTGTTTTCCACACAGGAAGAACATAACATGATAGCATGGAGTTCCTGACTGTGCAGAGAGTAAAGAAGCAGCCAGTTCATCCAACCTGCACTTTAAGAACACTGCATAGAAAAGACTCAATTCAACACTGAAACCACAACTGTTACATGAAACACCACAGGCCTGTTCTGTGCATCACTATTTCATCTTATCCAGGTACCTTTAGGTTTAACTCTGGGTTTTGTGTACAACAAAGTGGGTTCACTTCTTATCAGGGCATATCGCCTTGGTAACTTAAGCACCACAAACTGTCCAGATTAGAGAACAACAGGTATGAAAACGCTGCCTTGTGGCCAATCAATTCTCTATAAAATAACATCACCGTTTCTGGAAGGGAATTGTGTGTGAACAGTAGGAGGGTCTAAAGTTTCCAGTAGTGTCTTTGCATTTCCCCGATGAATAGTAAGAAATATAAATTATTTTTTAATTTATTTTACTTAATGTCAAACCCTTAAACACCACAGAGGCTGCAGCTGAGAGAATGAAAACTAAAACTATCTAAAGAATGATTTAATAAAATAATTACAATCCACGAGATTCTCATTTGTCGTAATGATAGAGCTGTGCTGCTGATGAGTCTGTTAACTTACACAGTTGGCCAACTTTCTTAAGAGGCTTCAAAAAGGCTCATTTTTTTTATCAATACGGTAGCTCTTTTCCAGTCTTACTGACCAAAGCACATTCATTCAGAGCTGTCGATACTAAGCTACTGTACAGTGATTTTCATCACAAGGCTGATTTATCTGGAGAGGCCATGTTGCTTTCTGTACTGTATGTGCAATCTTTTGATATTTTCCTAAAATTATAGTTTATTGTTCATTTGTAAAAATCAGCGACTCAGCCGACACTACAATAATCAATGCGATTGATCGGATGCTGCCGGTGCCACCGCTTCTGTGTGAACACACTCGGCCACAGATCGGGACACTGTGGGTTGACTTAGCGAGGTGATAACTAACTTCTTTTGACTGCTTATCTTGACTGCTGCTATTAGGGTAAGGGAAGTCAGATAACAGAAAGATACCCGGGGTATATTGAACTCACTTCGTAGCAAATTCATCTCTTTAATGGACTGCTGTCCAAATCTAATCACATGTCTAATCACAGGACTGCTTAAATTTTATCAGTGTGCATGTACTGAGTTGGTTTAGAGTTTATTTAGTAGCTGGCTCCACAGCACTTCCAAGATAAGATGCAGGTTCTTGCATACAAATTGCAGCCATCCCGTCTAGCCTAGTATCACCCTACGCTAATGACATGTGCTTCCTTTGAACTGGCTTTAAACTTCACGAGGAGTTTTCAAGAGGAAAATTGAGACTCCAGCTCCTCCCTTATTCTCGCCTAACACATGTCAACCTGATGTATCCAGAACATACAAAAGTAGGTTATGTTTTTCCCCCCAACATCCACACGCATAAATACTCATTTACTTCTGCAGTCAACAGTTTTTATTGCTTTTTTGAAGGCATGTTGATTTGTGTCAGAATAAAAAATTCCCTTTTTCTAAATGTATTAATTTAATTCATTAGTTTATCTATATCCATTTGACTGACTTTGTCTCTCCTCCCATGCACCCATTTTACACACTAAGTTAATTTAGCACCCACTCATTATGATGTTGAACTCAAGTGTTAAAAGCAAGGAGAAAGCTCAACATCCAAAAGACTTTTGAGAATCAATGTCAAAGTCACAGTGGTCAAAGGTGTGTGTCTGAGTGTGTGTGTGTGTCTCTGTGTTAGCAGCAATACATCCATTGATGTAACCCTCAAATTCAAAACTTCTTCATGATTACGACAGAGACACCCTCTCCAAGCCAGAATGTCTGCCTTTAGTTTTCCTTCACCTCACATCCTTGGCTCCTTCTAGGATGGAATATGATGGGATGAATATTTATTGTGGGTCTTGTCTCTGAAGGGGCTGCATGGAGAGGCTTGAGTAAAACAAAGTAGGGAAAAAAGCTGGTTTTGCCATTTCTTGCCTGATTGACGCTCCAGCTTGCAGCAAGTAATTCATTCTTAGAGAGAAGCACAAGTACCCCACTCCTTCTCCCAGCAGAAGTTTATGATAATCCTAATAAATTATGATACGCTGCACAGACATTAAAAACTGTGATTGGCACTAAATCAAACAGGCTGTGCCTCTCAGGCCAGAGAGAGCTGAGTGAGTGACTGTGTGTGTGTGTCCTGCTCTCCCTTCCAACTATCAATTTTTCTATGTCCTTAAATCCTACATCACTCTGAGTCCACCTAGCGATTTCTCTCCTCTCTTTTTGTCTACTCCTGTCGTTGGCTCGACTTGTAATTTTCCATTGCTTTTCTGTGCCCTTTCTGTAGCACACCTTTCTTTGCAGCTGACTTGATAAATCTAGGTGACAGTGTAAAATGTTCTACTGGAAAAGAAGGAAAAAAAACGTATGAGAAATAGAGTTGGGCCCTCAGTATCCTGGGAGTGTGTGTTATTGTACCGTCTCCGTATTTGTCATGATTCCCCGCACTGCTCTGTATGTACTTTTATCCTTTCTGCAGCTGATTTAATTCATGGTTGAATGGATAACCAGATTGACACCCACTACTTTAATCTTACTCAAACACTCGTGTGCACTCTGCAGATTATTCTACCTTCATCAGCTATAGTGGTCATAGGTCCAAAACATCAATTTGTTGACGCAAATCTGGTTAGCCTGATGTTGATTACTGCCCCGCGCTGGCCCTTATTACGAGGGGAAAAAATAAATAAAAAAACCCTTCCACCTGCCTTGATTAAAAAGAGTGAGAAAATATGCTTAACTGTTTAATTTGCGGGTATTTCATCGCTTTCGAAAAACACGGGAAGGCAAAATTTCATTAGTATGGGTCAAGTACATAACTATTTCTGCAGTGGTTCTCTTCTCTGGAAATAGCACACTGTTAAAAGTTGATTATGTCACAAGCGAGAAGCTGATCAGACACCGTGGGCTTCGCTGAAGAACGGCTCTGTAGATCACAAGTGAGGTGATGGAAAATGGCTGAAGTGTTTAAAACATCCCGTTTCCATTTATTGAAATGCATCTCAATTCAACATCGCAATGAGAACATCCTCTTACTTGGTGAGAGCACCAAGATAATAATATTCCAGGATGAACATTGTAATGTTGACGGTAGTGACCCTCTCCATTCAGTCAGACTGATTGTGAGTGGATGTATTCTGTGGCCAAAGATAAATAAGGCTTGTATCTCAAAGGCCGCGTGCCAGGTAAGATGAATGAATAAATCGGGAGGCAATCTCAGCTTCATTGCAGGTGAATAGATTTTGTTTTTACATTTTTGCATTATTTAGAGAAATGCTGGATGTGTTCTCAGCTGTTTTTTTATTTGGATTCTTATTAATTATTATTTGTAAAGAACAAGCAAAAAATAAGACTTCTAATAGGACCTTTTATGGGCCGTAGAGCAGTCTCAGTCTTCCAGTATACTGTATGAGTGTGTATGAGAGTAATGTAGGGTCCACTAACTAGACCTCTTGGATGATGCATGATTCAGAACTACTGAAAAAAGATCGATTTAGGGATCTTCATTTGATTTGAAGTAGGTGAAATATTTTTAGGTGTGAATGCAAGTTTACCAGATAAGCAGGTTAATTGCTGCATTCCAGCGTTTTTCCCCCTTTTTTGTCACCATTGTATCTTGATGTCTGCTACTAAGTTAGATATGAGCTGATTATGTAGTTACAAGCTGTTCCTGGCCTAGTCTGGGTTTCCTGATCACATCCTGATAATTGACTGACATGGAGCAAGAAATGCTGTCAATAATTAATTTTACACACACAAAACATAGACCATATGAAGGAGTTGCTGACCAAAGGGATCCAGAGATCATTCTTTGTCATTCTTTGAAATACATGCATAAACAAACAAAAAAAAAAGCAAAAAAAAACAACTATTAATTATTAATGTGGCCAGGTGAAACTGATATGCAGCTACTAGGTCCGGCCAGATCAATGACGCTTGATAAAAGGTCCATGCTGGTGAAGCTCAGGGCTGTTGGTAATGATGTGAAAATGAACCTGATTATGTTTCACCAAAGAGAACCAACAACATCTTCCTAGTTGAGTCAAGACAAGAGAAATAATATGATGGACTGATTGTAACTAATGTAATGTGTAGCATTTTGCACCAAGAAGTGCGGAGAAGCACATGAAAGGCACTGCCTTGGCGTTATTTGTGTATTTTTCTTAGTTTTGGCTTCTTTTGTCTCATGTGACCTCTGACTGAAGGTTGCTGCGAGCCCTGTCAGCACTATTTGGTGTATGCTGATGCTGGTGAAGTGCAAACAACTTCAAAACATATGAAAATATTGTTGATTCACAGATATGTGCATTTCATACATCTTCACTATAGACAGATTTTATACAGTTTGTGAACGAGGCCTTTTGCCTGAGTAAAATTTGTCTCAATGTTGTTTGAATAAACATATTACTGGTTGATTACTTGATTTTATTTATTTATTTATTTTGAGGGGGTTCCCAGATGGCTTAGGTCAATGTTTCTATTCATCATCATCATCATCATCATCATCGCTGGTTTTATCTGTGACCATTATAACACTTGAATACAAAGTCAATGAATATAGACTGGGGCGGTGGTCCCTAAAGTAGCCTTAGCAGCTTCATGGCGCAATCAATCTTTAACATATTCATTGTCAGATTTGTCAATACAGCCCCTTTATTACCTTGCTAATCCAATCAATAAGAGGGGCCATTATATTTTACTAGCCTGTTGCTTACTGTTAAAGAGGACCTCAAACTATGTGATAGTTGATACGCTGACTGTACTGCACTGTGAAGAAGCTACTGCTTCTAAGCTGTATGTCTGTTTGTGGAAAAGGGAAAAGCGAGCTACAGTATGGTTACGGCCTATTAAATCGACCTATTAAAGATAAGACGCAAAGCTGAGCAAAAAAGTTGCATGAGTAGGTGTGAGTCAGTAGCCTACACTGAAAGTGAAATGAGTGCATATTAGCATGTGTACTTCTGAAATATTTGGATACAAAAAAACTCCCAATATCATCCGGAGCATCTAAATTGCAAAACCCAGCACTGTGCTGGATGATGCTCTCTCTGAGTCACTTCCTACTAACATAATTTTCTTTGCTGCTTGGACGTGTGAGGCCGGAATATAAAAGTGAAGCTGTGCAAGAACAGAACTGATCACTCATGAGAGATGCACATTTGATTGCAGTAGAAGACGACGTGCATCAGGATGAAGCAGTGAGACCACAGTGTGGGATGCCGGAGGTTAACGGAGATAGGTAATTAACCAAAAATAATATGTGCTTGACACAGCAGAGAGAAGGTCTTTAAAAGGAAGAGGAGACACAATGGAATTAAACCTCTGAAGGTTACTTTTGTATGTCAACATGAGTGGATGCAGCACATGCAGGCAGCCTTCTCAACCACCTACATGCTGGAGAAGGCTCCAACTTGAAAGGCAGGGGAAATTTCATTAGATTTCCACATCACTATATTTCAGCCACCCACGCCCCTTCATGTACTTTTCCTTATGTACAGCAGGAGTAGTACATCACAGAAGCATCGAGCACTTGATTGCATTTTGGTACCATGCTACATATTTGATGGTCTGGTGCAACAGGTAGAAATGGAATTGCACTTACATGTGCACATGCCCTTTGATTTAAATGATGCATCTAACGGGATTTGAGAAAACGGAATTTGAAAATGGCAAGTTTTTTTTTTGTCTTCCTGACAAAGCCAGACTATACAATAAAATCAGCAAATCATCAATCATTTTATTCATACATGAACAGTGTCTGTATAGTCCTTTAGCAAGAATACTGTCTGTTTAATTGTAGTGACGTTAGTATTATTAACACTGTGTCTCTACAACAGCAGTAAATTCAATTGTATCCATTTTCTTAACTGCTTATCCGATTTTGGGTCTGTATGGGGGGGTGCCAGAGCCTGTCCCAGCTGTACGCCCGGCACAGGTCAACAGTATCTCAGGCCAACACAAAGAGACCAATCGTCATTCACACTCACACCAGGGTCAGTTTAGAATTACCAGTTAACCTACTATATATGTCTCTGGATTGTGGGCCTGAGTAGTAAGAAAGAATATACATTTGTTTCAATCTCAGTTAATAAAAGAAAAGGGAAAAGCAAAGTTACGTAATTTACAATGCAGATTGTGATCTAAATTGCCCTTTAATATTGGGGACTCAGTGCATACAAGGTTTGATATGCCTACTGAGAATAACACCATTTGGTTGGGTCCTCGTGTTGGACTTATCTTACTTAAAAAAAAATAGTTTAGAGCCATTAATGATCAGAGGATGGACAGCTGTCTGTGGACAAAGGCCTGTGTGTCTTTGTGGACACACACCTGCCAATCTAGCTGTCAGGTCTGGATGACTGCCTGATTTCTCTGGCTTTCTAACTGCTCCCCCTGTCTGCCTGTCGATTGCTCCATCATGTCGAACGTTCTTCTCTGCCAGGTTCACTTGCCAACCTGTCTTACTCCACTTCAACTCAGAGAGCCTGTCTATTCTCTTTTGCCTGTTGAACTTTCTGGACTTTAATACTGCCATCATCAGTGTCCTTGGAGATGTTTGGTTACAACAGCATCGCCTCCATTGGTGGTTGCTATTGTATTCATTCAAAATGAACCATAAGCTGTTGTTTCATCACATGTTTCACAAATAGATATAAAAAGGACAATGCAACAATATTGATATTTAGTGAGGAGAATATTAAAAAAAAAAACAGAAAGGCACTTAAATTTAATGAAGGAACAGATCCGTGTGAACTTTTTGACTCTTAATACTCTCTGCAAAGATAAAGCTTCTATCCGCTCATTTTATTATAGCAGTTAGTTAATTAGGATGAACTATAATATCATATAACAACTCTTTCAAGAAGTTTGGACTGGAGACTTTCATTCCTTGAAAGATGCAATTTTAATTCCAAGTAATATTCTTGACACCAGGCCCCAAGAAACCTATTAACACAAACTATGTAACTGACTTTGGAAAGCTAAAATATTTTCATCTGACAGTTACGTTATGCTAGGATGATGGCCTAATTATACTTGACTCATTGTCAATTCATTAAATAGGACATCATTTTCCAGTGAGAGCGAAACTAAGTCTGCATAACTTCTGCAGAATTGCTTCTTCCACTGGAAAGTGTTTTGAAGAAAAAATAAAGAAAAGAAAAGAAATCAAATATACCCATCACAGGGAGGGCTTTGATGCTTTTCATTACTTCATTGTAAACCACTTTGAATCTGGGCAGGTGTTCTACTGAAGGTGTGCTTACATGCAGATCCATGAATGGATGAGTCATCTTTAGCTTCATAATCCCTGAATTTTACTGATACCCCCTCCCCCAATAAAAATGGTTCCAGGACAGTTCAAACTAATTGAAAATGATAATATACATTAAAAAAATGAAAACGCTCCGTCCATATTTCTTTAGTCCAAAATACATCAAAACACATCTACTTAATTTACGGGGAAAAACCCACAAACCAAAAGCTACAGAAAAGAGAGTAACTTGATTTTCTGACCAACAAGTCATTTGCATAGTGAAATCCCATAAGAGTTATAACTACAAAATCTCATTCCTGTCAATTCTATATCTGAGTGCTGATTGGAGATTCACTGACACTGAACATAGTGAAGCAACTTGCCTTTTTTATGTTTAAGACACACAGACAAATCTAAAAATACTTCACCTCATTAAGCCCAAGAGAGAGAATGAGCTGGTTGTCATTATATATTTAATATGATATGCAAAGATACATAAATCACCAGAATGTGACAGAGAATAAATATATATGGCAAAGGCATCAAACAAACTCTATGGCTGTGCCGCAGGATATGGAGAACAGGAAGAAGGGAAAGTGTGTTCAAGCTATTGATTGAGCTTGTTGATGTAGCGGTCTGAGAAACTCTTGTATGGAAAGGTTAAAATAGTTTAATGTGGAAAGGGTGAGAAAAATATTTTTTAGAACATGAACTGGTTACAATTAGTGATGAGATTTCTGCTAATTGCTGCATTTCTGCCGGGTTGTTTCCCTAATAGGAATAGTTGTACTTATTGTACGGCTTCAACCCAGAAACAGTATGTATATGTAGTGAATAATGGTTACAATCTTTAGAAAAAAAATGATATTTCTCCCATGGTAAAGAAACATTGATAATCTTGGGTCGTGATATTACTTGTTCCCTCAAAAGTAAATTGCCTTAAGTTTATGAAACAGGCCTTTTCTCCAGCCACAGATGGGGTAAGGTGATGATGGGGGGGTGGAGATGTCAATAGGGCAGGAGAGTACTATTGAGTATAATGTGCAAGAGACTTCTGTAAAACAAATGAGCTCTACTTTGATAAATGGCTTTGAAAGTGAACAGACCAGTAGGAGGAAAATAATAATAATTGCCAAGCAAGAGGGCACAAAAGCAAGTTGCAAATTGTACAAGATTTTCAGATGAATTTCACAAAAAGAAGAAAAGATAACAAAGGCAATGTATGAGGAAGCTTAGCATTAATGATGCACTTGGGTTGCTTTTTTGAAAATTGTGAGGAAAAGAAAAGTGTCTTGCCTCTTTTCCAGGTAATGTAATTGCTATATTGGTGATCTAACACCCTCATTAAGCATGGATCAAACAGCAGCGCAGAAAGCAGCAGCATGGAACCAGAGTGTGAAACAGACAGGATTAGTGGATGAGAGAGATGTTCTCTCACGCACAGTGCATGTTTGAAGTCTCCCACATGGCTAATTGTAGACTGAAGACACTAGCATTGAGAAGTTCAGCCTCCCCACTGAATCACAGATAGCTCACTTGCCCTTGGCTAGCCTCCCAGTGTTTGTGTTGATTTTTTTCTGAGCAATTAACAATCTGACACCGTGACCTCAAACTGATGAGAGGGAAAAAAAAACAGAGAAGGTACTTCTTCCATTTTAGTTCAGATCTATTAGTACTTTAGTACCTTTGACATGTTAAAATTTTCAATAAAAAAATAATACAATAATAACAATTTTACAGCTTTTATCATAATCTTTAAATGACTTAAATATTTAAACTCCACAAATATATTTGTCTATTTATTAAATATAAAATTATGCTTCATTCTTTATGTAAGCCATAAAGAATGAAATAAAAACTAATTCCATAGAAAACCTGATATATAATGTCAGCTTCTTTGACCTCAGCCTAACTAAATCTAACAGAAAATCATGATATTATAGAGATTATTGTAAAGTTCAAGCATTCAAGTACAGATAATTAGCATATGTTCATTATTGACAAAACTCCTGGTTAATCCTTTTCAAACAGCTACAAATGTTAGATATTTGCTCTGTGAGACTGGCAGCTTGCCCAGGGTGTTCCTGGCCTTTAGGCTTCAGCTGATACAGGCTCCAGCCCCCTGCAACCCTCAATTGGATAAACAGTTAAGAAAATGGATGAACAGATAAATGATGGATATGGATGTGCATCTTCCTCAGGTCTGAAGGTTTGATATTTTAAAATAATTTGTATTACATTGTATGACGTTCTGAATTCCTGAGAGAGTTATATGAAGGATGTTCATTACTCAGCAAGAAACCTGACGGAAGATTTGAGTAATTACAGTTTTTAAAGTGGAGAAAAAATAAGACACATTTCTTTCTTCAGTGTAGTTATCCTGATTCAAGATGCATTTAAAAGAAGTAGGCTTCATTTGATTTTTTTATAGTCAAATATGTCTGTGATAGAATTGTAATTCAGTGACAATTAAGCAGGATGACATTAGAGCAAGTGGGTGACTGTAGTTTGGAAAAGGTCACAAGAAGTATCACAGGAAGGAATGAGGAGGTAGTGTCAAAAGGGCATGTAGCACTCTTGCTAGCAGAAATTATTTTCAGAAATTGCCAAGAAAAGGAATGCATGGAGTGTGGTAGCAGTATAATCAAGATGTTTACATTCTTATGTAAGTATGCAACTTTATGCACCATGCAACAAAGTGACATATGCCTGGTTTGCTTTGGATTTGCTGTCAGTCAGCGCTGAAAAAAGGAATGACCAGATCTCCAGTTAATAGATAGAGGTGTCAGACACACAGAGCGCTCCGCTGCCAAGATTAGGAGTACTGCCATGGAGGTAACCACTGGGAGTGGTCTACAAACCTATTGCTTTTGGGTTTTTTGGCCATACTCTAACCTTCAAGTGACTTACAAGTGAATCTGAGAGAAAACCCTACAATATTATGTAGTGTATGCTCAACCACAGTAGTGACTTGTCAATCATGCCCCAAAGCATATTATGTTATTATGCATATTCTGTCTAAATAAGTAATTTACAAAGTAAACATCATGCTATAATGAAGACCATACTCATTAGGGAAATGTTTACTGTAATGATCAATCTAGTGAGAAGTACCGTCATTGTTTAACAGAGTTCTATGCTATCAAACAACTTTTCAGAAGCAGGAGCTGTCCCATGCTGGCCATTGGAAAAGAAAATTACAAATTTAAGTCACTTTCACGCAGATTTTTTTTTCAAATGCTGTATTCATTTTTATATACATTCTCAAAGTGCAGCTAGAATGGAAGAGCTCAAAGTATGTTGGAAAATTACGATTGCACCATCTTCAGGCAATTCACTAAAAAAAGCTCCTAAGCTTCAATTCGTGTCAAGTGGACCTAGGAGATGATAAAGCACAATCATGTGAAGAGGTCCTTGGTTACTATGTAGCGATGGCACAAAATCAGCTACATGACAGAAATGTTAAGAATAAAACAGCATGAATAACGAATACCCACACAGGAGGGATGAACAGACCTGAGTTGCTATATCCTCAAGCCTGAGAAGAGGAATTGAGGGTGCAAGGTGGGCAGAAGTGCAGCAGGTGCTGCTGTGTTCTGGCAGGTGATTTATGTCTATGCAAAGGTAACAAAATGTAGAAACAAGATTGGAGCACTTTCTGAGATGAACTTGGGACTTTGTGGATGGCTGACTGATAGCTTCTGTCTGTTTTAAGATAGACCAAACAGACAGATAAGGCTGGAGGGGGGGGGGGGGGGCATTTTAAGTACACTTTTTTTTTTCAAGTGTTTACACAAAAAAAGTTCAGTCAACTTTAAGCAGTGCAGCTGAAGAAGCCTGAGGACAAAATGTAATACTTTGAGAGTAAAAATTCCCTAAAGGTGTCGTAACTTAATTAGCAGAATGTAGAAAGCTGAGGCAAGAGGCACTGAGTAAGCCTTGAATGGGAAATAATTAAATAAACACATCAATGGACACTAGGAATGATGCTGGAAACGAGGAGACAATACTGTTAGAACTGCTACTTCTTCACATGCCTACCTTGAATGGCATTTCAGTTGCCTGTTCTAAATCAATTGTCAATTTACAACACTGGATCACTTTAAATATATATATTTACATGCTCTAAATTAAGCAGTTATAATATCTTATATTGCTGTTTTGTCATAATCGTAAAACAATAACTTTATTTTCTTCTAGCTTTTAGTAACATCATTACTTGTAGGTGAATCGCAAAATATGTTCAGAGCTCATTTACACCAAATTACTGTGCTCTGCCTGCTCTGTGGTGTTGATTTGGCTTTTCGTAACCTTAGTGTAGGTTAATTGCTGCTTTATGTTGCTTTAATTTGCTATTTTGATATAATTTCTGTGAGCAGCTGTCTGCTGTTTGTACTTAGCTAAGCTTTTAAATTACATAGAACAGGAACAAGAGAAACAGCAAGCTACAGGAATTCCAAATATATCAGTTTTATTCAAAATATTTACTATGTTTTTTGCTGGATGATGCTGTATGTTATAAATCGTCCCTTGATCATATTCAGTCTATAAAGGGTAAATGGACTGCACATCAAAAGTGAGTTGTCTTTATGCCCCTTTTTTGATGTTATTGTGCAGCATGGGATGTTGGGTTGAAGCCACAAAATGAGCCAAAATAAGGTAAGTGTTTAGAATACAATTCAGCTCATGAAAATAACTCTAGTGTTGTTTTGCTTCACATCGGTAGTAATGAAATATTACATTAAATAAATCTGTTCAAGCAGTGCAGTGGGATGAAATGAGTCTGGGGAAGGTCAGGGAAAACAACAACATGGCGGCAGTTCTTCGTTCCCAATCAAACCACTGAGCTACCTGCAAGGATTACATATTACCAAGTGACTTGCATCCAGCGATGCCAGAGAAAGCAATAGAAAATAATGTTGATAATCAAGCCCTTCTTTTGCCAAAAAACCATTGAGAAATAAGAGTGAATAAGCATGTGCTAGTAATGTTAAAGTATAAAATACTGTATATTTTTTTAAAAAAGAAGTTTTGCTGAGCTGGAGTTTTGTAAAGAAATAAGTAGGTTTAACCAAGAATGGTAGCATGTGTTAGATACTCAAGAGTGTAGCAGCTACAAGCAAAAGGAGAAGACCAGCATTCCCATATTGCTATAGTCTGTAAATACTGTTTTGAAGAAATTCCTTTGCCTGTGCACAAAAACTTTCAAAGGATTCTCACTTCTTTTGGGACTATCAAAGGCTGCTCCTTTTTGTGTGTGTGTGTGTGTGTTTCTTTTTGTGTTATATTTTTATTGCCTGTGTGAAGTGAAGTGTGAAGTATGCATATGGTTTACGCATGACTAATCAATTAAGCAAGGGAGTAAACAAGTGAGTAACTTCAACAATTCAATAAGAAAAGGAAGGTGGAAAACAGAAGTTCTCTTTGGGGACAATAAGATTAAGTGTTTTCCACCAACTATCTTAAGTCATAGAAAAGTACCAAGTCATTAGATCAAGGAAAGCCCTCTTCAGCATTCACATCCGGTGAATCTCCCCTGCATTCAGCTATTCTCTCTTCATGATACTCGTAAAAAAAACTGAATAACAGTCGAGCAAACACACAAAGCAGAAAGTCTGTGATATACAAGCAAACAAGCCTCTGAACATGTACAAATGTCTAACCACAAACAACGTAACTTAATCTCAAGATTATGAGGAATAGGATACGCCATCAGTCTCATTTATGTGTATTTCTGTACCATTCTGCGGCAAAGCAAACATTTGCACCTCAGCAGAGATTACGGTTTAAGCAAATACACAAACCATCTGAAAGCAAGAGATATCTTCTTATACACAAAGTGATGCTAAAGCCACTTTTCATTCAGTAATAATCCGTGGGAATACAGTATTTCTGAAACCTGCTGTGTTGGGCTAAATTATCAAGTACCAGGCTCATAATCTATTAAAGCAATGTAAGCAATTACCTCTGGTCGCCTCATTGTGGACAGAGTTTTTTTTAGGAGTAGTGGCGGTGGTGTGGGTCATACCTCGCATTCTCGGGAGCCTGAAATGGTATAGGTGCAGGGTCCGGTCCCATTGACAAGAACATCCATGGCCTCAGAATTGGTGGGCTTGTAGTCCACATAGTACTCCTGCAGGGGAGAGCTCAGTGTGCGCTCCGTCTCTCTAGTTTTCTTGCGACGTTTGCGGGCTGCTGCTGAATGCTCCTGCAGCTGCTTGACACTGCTAGGATAGCGCTTCCATGACACATATATTACTAACAGGATCATTGCAACAGAAAGAAAAAGAGCAACACTTCCAGCCACAATCTTATGGAAAGACACGGGCTCCAAGTCTTGCTCTGGGGGTAGTGCTACAGGTGGAGTAACTCCTGGAGATATAGGACCCCTAAGAGGTCTCTCAACTGTCTTTCTAGTTTCAGTAGGTGAGTCAAGGATAGCTGGGCGCTCAGTCTGTGCAGGGACCCTGGATGGGTTTGGAGGAGTACTCACTGTGAGTGTTGTTGCTTGGTTTGATTTACAAACACCAAAGGCTTCAACTGCATCCATCACTTTCTCACCCTGGGCTTTCTTAGGGGAGGCGCAAATCATGGTAGTTTCCTTTGCCCCTCTAAAGTTTCTCAACCAGGCCACCAGTGGGCAGATGGCAGGGCCACAGTCCCATACATTCCCAGCTAAGCTAATCATAGTCAAAGAGATCCAGGCGTCAACTACCTCCTGAGAAACATTGGTCAGCTTGTTGGAGTCCAAGTTGAGGGTCTGCAGGTTGGGTAAGCATTGGTAAACTACAGCATCGACTTCTGTCAGCTCATTCCCGGAGAGATCCAGTTTCTGGATGGACACCCAGGTCCAGGTCAGGCCCTGGTTCATTGAGCGGATGCGATTCCACTGCAGGTAAAGAGCCCGCAGGTTGTAGAGGCGAGGGAAGTGAGAGAAATTGATCTTTGAGAACTGGTTATGCTCCAGATGCAGCTCGGTGAGTTTGACCAGACCAGAAAACGCATTTCGAGTGATACTGCGCAAACGGTTGTAACCTAAATCTAGGAACTCAAGATTTCTGCAATCTTGGAACAGACGCATTGGAATAATTTTAAGAGAGTTTGATCGTATGTGAAGGCTGAGAAGCTTCCGTAGGCCCTGAAATTGTCCTGGCTGCAAGGCTTGCAGTTTATTGTAAGACAGATCCAAATTACGCAAATTAGGGACTGGGTGGAATGTGGTGTTGTGGAGAGATGTGATCTTGTTGGAACTCAGGATCAGCTCTTTAAGCCTGCGGACCCCCTGGAAGGCCATTGCATCCACAGATGCAATGTAATTATGGTCCAAATAGAGCCAGATGAGGTGGTTGAGTCCTACGAACTGGCCTGCACGAAGACTGGCGAGGCTGTTGTATCGTAAAGACAGGCCCTCACAGCCTCCTGAGAGGTTTTTCGGAACATCACGAAAGGCGCTTGACTCACAGTAAACAATTTTTCCATCACAGCGACAACTCTTGGGACATTGGCGCTCACTTAGAGATGGATTTGCTGCCAGCCACACCTGCATCAGGAGTTGGACCACTAGCCAGCGACGCCGCAGAGCAGAGCCTGTAATGAGGGAAGAGAGATGGGCAAAACAAGAAGGGAAAAAAAAAAATAGAAAAAAATGGGGGGGGGGGGGTATATAAAGAAATAGGCTTAATACAAACTCCAAAACATGCAATTCATATTTTACAAGTTTTACTATTCTTGAGTGGACATAAAATGTGTTTATTCAGACCCAGACATGGTTTATTACCTATTAGTGTCCTGAGGCAGGCATCAAATACTGTAACTGTGCTTCTGCTTTTGGATATCTTTTTATGCTCAAATCACCATACTAATACAAAAGTGAACTCCTGTATTAGGATATAATCATGTTAATAAAAAACAACCTCAGTACACTCATATTGTTTCCATAGGATTCAAGATGTTAACTAGCAGCCATGGGCTACTAATCAAAAGCACTTGAATAACGCATCATCAGCAACTGTGACCACATGTACAGTATAATAGCACAGATTTTGACAATTTGCTGCACTGGTGCATTCATGCGTGTGCTACCAGAGGGAAAGACATAAGCAATCATCTTGAAGAACCAATTGTTGCTGCCCATCAATCTCGCCTTGGTTATACCAAAAAATTTGGATATTGATTCAACAGTGAGAAAGATGAGTGGAAAGTATTCAAGCCAGCTGCCAATTTTCTCAAGACTGGATGTCCCAACAAGCTCACCCCGAGGTCAGACCACAAAATGCTCAGAGAGATGGCAACAAAAGCCAAGAGCTACATCTCAGACTCTGCAGGCCTCAGTTAACATGTTAAATGTTAAAATTCACAACAGTGTAATTAGAAAAAAGACTGAACAGGCATGGCTTGTTTTAAGGTTTGCAAGGAGAAAGCCTCTTAATTCTGGGAAAAAAAAACAAAAAAACTTGCAGCTTAGATTTGCAAAGTTGCGTATGAACTAACCACAACACAACAGGAACAGGTCCTTTGGTTGGGTGAGACTAAAGCAGAGATGTTTGGCCATGATGCACAGCAACATGTTTGGAGAAAACCAAACACAGCAAATCAGCACAAACACACGGCCTGTCAAGCACAGTGGTGTAGGGGTGATAATTCGAGCTTGTTTTGCAACCACAATAAATGAGTACTTTGCAATCATTTGGTCAAACATGAACTCTGACTAAATGACTGTTTTGCATGTTTGTTTGTTTTTTAAATGCAGTGTACTTTTCCTGTCAGAAATGTGCATAGATGATACACAATGTGCAAATTTTGGATTTCAGAACATAACATGCAGACTGGAGGGACTTCAGATTAGTGGATGATCCACTCTTCTAACCTGCAGCTGCTCTGCAATGATGTAGGAAATATTTGTGTAGGACATTTTGGACCTATTACTACCAGTTATCTGTCATGTAAATGCCACAGCATGCCCGAGTATTGTTGCTGACCGTGTGCATTCCTTTATGGCAGCAATTTTCCATCTTCTAATGGCTACTTACAGCATGATAATGTGGGCCATGTCATGACCAAAAAATCATCTCACTTTAAAGGTTGACAGTGAGTTAAATGGATTTCAGTGGCCTTTCCAGTCAGCAGATTGTAAGTGTGATACACCTTTGGGGTGTGGTACAATGGGAGATTCAGAGCGTAAGTGTGCATCTGCAAATCTGTGGATTACGTGATGCAAATATTTCAACTTGGTGCAAAATCTCTCATTCTTTAGTTAAAAATCAAAATAATGGACAACACTTAGAATTATTGTGTTCCTAATCAAGTAGCCAGTGAATGTATATATTTGCAATTTGCTGGTTTTAGTAGCAAAGAGCCTTCCTAATAAAGCACCATAATATCTGCTTTACAAAGGAAAAATTATCTGTGCAATCATATTAGATTTCAACCTTTCAACCACTGCAATAATTTAAGAGTGTACAGTACTGTGTGGCACTGGAGTGGCTCCGTGGTAGAGCAGGTGGCCATATTTGCTCGAGGCAAAATCAGCCAGTGCTGATTCGAGTCCCGGCCTGATGGGGGAAGACCTGCAGCAAACACCATCTCACCTACTACTTTCCTGTCATGCTGTACTTTAAAAAATAAATAAATAACACTATCTGTCTTACAATTTTCTTTTGTGGAGAATTATATCATCATGAAGTGGTATAAAAACATGTTATTTGCCAACTGGATATGGGGTAAAGTATCATATTGTTAGACTCCTGGGGGCTAAACTGTGATTTTCAGTGTTTAGTCACTGTTAACATGCAGAGCAAATGGCATCAAACCAATGTTGAGACGGGAAACTTACAATTTACACAATCATATCTTTATCTGTATTTATATTCCATTGTCCTATAAGCGGCCATTGTGCCGAATGCAGGAGCAGATAAGTCATGAAAGGGAGCCTGCAAAGAATAAATTAGCATTCAAGAGCTTATGGTTCTCCATGCAATCCTGGAGTCATTTCAATTTACACTCCAGACATTTCATTTTTAACCGAACAGAGCTGTACAGATTCAGTGTGAATCATCACTTCTGCTTTCCACGGGTCCAAATATAAAAATCTGTATAAACCCCATGGGAACACACAGCTTACCTCTGGTGTAGAAAACAACCACTTGAAATCCAAATGTATGTGTGGATAATACCATGGCCTGCATGCGGATGATGTGTAGAGTTCTTATTTTCTGAAGGGTTAGAGGTTCTGTTTAAATACTACTTCAAAAGTGAAGAAAATTAGTGGGTTTCTGTGTCTTCACTCTTTGTTCTGAGATGTGACCGAATTGCTTCCCTTATAACTGCTCCGCTTTACAATGCCACCAATGATCTGTTGTTAATATACATTGATTTCCCCTTTGGAGAAGTAGGATGAGGGAATCCACTTGTTTGCGTGGTGAGATCATCACGTGTGGACTGTAGTCCATCCTTTTAATCGGTTACAAAATGTAGAAAGTGTTGGTGCCATGTTGAATCAACCATCTCATTAAAGCATATGTAATATGTAGATGTGTTCAAACATGGAAGACCGCGAGTGCTTTTCATGTGTTGGTGATTTAAATTTTGTAGTTTTTCCATAATCATAACAGGATTTGTCATAAATGAGTGCCTGACACAGAGTGGCTGAAAGGCATCATGCAGCATATGGTATCTAACATAGCCATTTTCCTCTTTGCCAAGCATCTGCTGATCCCATATGGGTATTGTATATGTATCTGTCTGTGTCTAAGAGTGTGATGGATAGAGACACACTCATTGTTTGTTTTCAAAAGAATCTTTCATCATTCCTTACAGATGGAGGGAACCATAGAACTGTGCAGATAATTTGTGCTGGCTATTGATTATACCAACAGATACATCAATCATGTTTCTTCATCTTGGATCTCACAATTGTGATAGGTAAACATAAATATTGCAGAAAGAGAAAGACAGCGATCACAAGACGTAGTGTTTCTAAATGCAGCCAATTTGATTTTGGCTTTAAAGTTTCTGAATGTAACTTTCACTTGCCATTACTGTCATGCCTCAGAGGGATTTAATAAACAGCATAAAAGATAGTTAGAGTCAGTGGATAAATACTGATGTAGAAGGATGCTCGTGTGTGCATTCAATGGTATTTTAAGAGACACTTCTGACTGTTGAACAGAATGTGCAGGCTGTTGAATGCATGTTTTCTAAATTTTGTACTTGAAACTTATCCCAGGAGCATGTTTGTCCTCTGCAGTGCACATACTGTAATACATTTACTTCATAAGAGCCATCTCTTAAAGACTGAGGCTGCCTCACAAGACACCTTTCTCCTTTTACTGACACTGTATGTGGTTTAATGAGAGCTCTATGCTCTAATGCCTCTGTAAGTCATCATCTTCCCCACTACTCATCTAATCTTATTCACAAAGGAGCATAAGTCACCCGTTGAGATGTCACTCAAAGGGTTGGTGTTTCTGTTACATCTAACCTGATGTTCCCCTCACTATTACTGTTCTTCTGCTGCATCAAGATGAACAATTTCTCCTTTATATTCCATCAAAGGTAAAATATGCTGGTTTTGCATGCCCTTGAACTCTACAGCCATAAGAATGTTTTTATAACGTGTAGTCTATTTTTATCTATGTGGTCAGAATCATCTCCTCAGCCCTTTCGCTTCCCCACTTGATTTCCATTTTCACTCCCCAACCGTTTTTCTTTCTTTCTTGCTTACTTGCGTTGATATTCACCATTTTATGATGTACAATTTTCGTGGACCACGTTTATTGTTCCTTAAAATATACGCGCTTATCATTTTTCTCTGTCAATCTGAGCAGTTTTATCTCTAAATCTAATGGAGATGGATCCACCTAAAGTTTGTCCAAAGGCATGTGTGTAATGCTTAGTTATGTAGCAGACAGCCCTGCTGTCCTCAGCACAAGAAGATAGCTATTTCTGCCTCTCAACCCTAACACATAGAGAGAGTAAGTGCACTTTACTGCTGACCTAAAATAAAACCAAATGTAGCTTAATAACTTGGCAAATGGACTCGCTAACTGGTGCACTTTGAGTGCACACAAGTGGTTCATTGCTATTTGCTGCCTGTCATTGACAAAACTGCTACCAGACTAAGTCTTGACTGTGCACAGAGGCTGGGGAGCAGCCTAAAACATAAGGAAGGACGTCCCCAAATCAGCCTAAGCCATCCTATTAGTCTCCAATTATCTTTGAGATGATTGTAAAGCCTGCCAAGTTGGACCCATTTTAACAGTTGCTGGAAAGCATTGTGTCCTTGTGAGCCTGCCTTGTGTTTGTTAGAAAACGAGGAAAATCACTGAAGGGAGTGTTGTCAAGAATGCTGCGTGCAAACAAACATGCATTCACATGTGTATGAATTGAGACAAACAGAGCGGGGGGGGGGGGGGGGTTTTTTTTTTTTGCCCC
>VOQJ01043508.1:22675-36641 GCA_015052665.1 Apistogramma diplotaenia
GGGAAAAAAAGAAGGATAAGCGGTGGTGTTAGATGAAGACAAAAGGGGGGGGGGGGGGGGGGGTGTATTTTGTTTTTGCCCCTTGTCTGATTCCTGATTTCCCCTGGTGGCAATAGTTCCATGAAAGTAGTCGGAGAATAAGTAATCAGTCCTCTCCATTCACTGCAGTGCAGTGGAGTAAGTCTCTGACCATATCAAATTCTGCTGTGAACTCCCTAAAGTACTTTTCATTATGGTTATTGTAACAACACGATGACTGGGACAACAATGAAAAAATAATAATTAAAACTTTTTTTGTTCTTGACAACATATACTAAAGCAAAACTGAGCATATTTTGTCCTTCTCCATAATGGCAACCTAAGAAGTAAAAAGATCTTCCATGTATTATTATTAACCTAGTGCAGCATTAGAAAATATCCATTTTCCACTAATCTAGCTCCCTCAATATTGTTTGTAGTGCAGCAAGAATGAAAATGTGAAGAAAGTTTGTTTTGAAGCTTTGAGCAGCAGTCGTTCTAAGTGCCATCTTCAAAAACAATCAGACTGAACTACATGGGGTCTGCAACTTTCTTTTCTTCCTTTTTGAAATTTGGCTTGTGAAACAAGAAGAAATCCTTTCTGCTTTTGTATGACAATTGTCAACAGTTCTAAGCACAAGATTCCCGTAGTACAGAGTAATACTGGCATTTATCCTGACGAATTACCACATGCTGTAGACATCCTATTCCTACCCTAAAGAGGCATGGCATTAATATTAGACACCAAATCCAAAGTGTACTCTGTCATTGATTTTTTTTTTCTTCTTCTTACTTTCAAAATAAAGAAATGCTTCAAGGCCAGTGTAGCCTCTGTTTACCTGTTTCACCTGAAGAACACAGGTTAGACAAAAGGCCAACTGTTGCCTAGATTGCTACTTGGAACTTAAAGTCAAGTACTGAAATATGACACAAACCAACACTTGAACACTTTTTTTTTTACATGTAGAGTATTTATGCATTTATCCAGAAGCTTATTTGGATCTCTGAACTTATCTTAAACCCATGCAACTGCATCTCAGGCTGTAGCTTTCTACTATCCCCACCCCACTGTTCGCTTTCCGAAAGTAGATCTCTAATGATATGCTCCATGAAACATAAGTACATTGCATGCTGTTAATGAAGAGCATCACAGTCGGTTAGACTGGTGGATAAGTGAGACCACAGCACCCTGTAATCATCAAATAATAGTGGGGAAAAGCATGCTACAGTATGTGGTTGACACTTTGTGTAAGAATTTCTGACTTTCTGACATGCATTATTAAATTAACAAACAAGGAAATAAGAGAGAATTTACCAATGAATAAAATACATTTAGTGTACACAAATGCCACTGAACTCCTGCAGCCGGCTCTTGTAGAATATATTGGTGTGGTGCAGTAGCCTACTGTGGGTTGATATCATGTGGTCTCAGAATTAATGGCACAGCACCACCAGTGATCTTGTTCATCTATTAAGAATGTGCACTTTGCCTACCTCGGATATCACACTAAAGAAATGCACTGATGGTATCTGAGAAACAGCATAAGTGGGGTGGGAAAGAAGGCAAAAAAATCTATCTGTAAACCACCGAGAAAGGGATAAATGGAAAGAGAAAGAGGAGTTAGTGGGTGAGTTCGTAACTGTGCGCACGCGTAAGGGTGAAAAAGAGAGCAGGGAAAATGTTAAATTCTCATCAGAAGTGAGAACAAGATGGGGAAAAACATGCACGCACGCAGAAATATGACCACGCGTTACTGAAGAGAAGGGGACAACACACACACACACACACACACTAGGCTACTGACACAGGCGTACAGTTTTAAGCCCGATTTGGAGAGTCCCCCTTCACTATACCGGTTGCTTAAATGGAAACTGCTCTTCAAGGCAAAATGAACACGAGCGGTGGACTCTGCTTAGAAGAGTTTAGGGGAGCAGTGGCTGCGACTGGACAATGGGCTCCGTGCATACAGATAAGACAAAAATGATTATGCAGGACCACGCTTTATAAAGTTGACCGTCTTCCAACATTTAGCGTGATTAGCATTCCGGTCCATGTCAATGAGCCAGCCACTCTAACTAGTAAGGAAAACAGTGGGTAGTCATCATTTTGGACAAACATGCTTAATTACTTTGCTTTGATTTCTGCACATAATCTTTTCTCGCAACCTCGAAGAAGGCGAATTAACTACCATTAGTCTGTAATAAGCCACACCGTCAGGAAATGGAGGAAGAACACACTGCAGCTCTGCGACTAACAGGCAACAGCACAGGTTTCAGCCACATTCCACAAGCTCCACGGAGCACTTAATGAAAGACACCATAACGCTCATTGGGTGTTAAAACGCTGCATTTGAAAAGACGGGCGTTTTTAAACATCAGATTCAGAGCGGAGGCTTGATTCCGAAGAAAGAAGACAAATTGTGATGTATATTGAGAGAGAGGAGACAATTTTAGTGCATTTCACATAAACTTACGCTATCAAAAACATTCAAACATAAACTTACCCATATCCGCTTATCTGTTAGCTCCAGCCTACAGGTTTTAACGGCTTCTAGTGCGCGACATCCGAGTCCGCATGACGCGCTCTCCACAGTCAGGTATCGTCCTAATCCACTAGCCCAGTCTCTCCGCGCAGTCGCCGACTCCAAAGCGCACCTGCCCTTTACTCTCCCGGACCTGGATGTGCTATCCGGTTTAGTTCTGCATCTATAACCGTGCAAATTAACCGGGGCGAATGTCATTTACTTCCAGCTCCAGAATAAAAGGGTATAAATCCGGGTTCAGAATTCCTTATCCATCTCTTCACTGCAAAGGATCGCTCTTTTTTTCAAGTAACAGCCAAAAAAAAAAGAGTACTGCATTAGGTGAAGATAACGAAGCCACATCCGAGTAGGTCGTGTCAGTCTTGCATGCGCAGATTTTACTAAAATCCGGGCAAAAAAACAAAACAAAAACTTGAACATACAGTGACGAGGTGCAAAAAGAGAAGATGTTCCAATAGAGTCGGCCAGCCCCCAGATTCCTAATAAACCACTGCGTCTCTGTTCTCAGAGATGCTCAACGCGATCCGCGTATAGCGCACAGGAAAGTAAGGCTAGGGTATCCCCAAGTCGCTGTAAACGCTGTCAACGAGTGTCACGGGATAGTCAAACCTTCAAATATCCACCTTTTTGTAAACCTTTGATTCTCGCTGTTTCCTGGTTTGAAATGCAGCATGACGCTGTTGTTAATCACGTCTGCATGTCAAAGCAACTTTGTCAGGCAGAAGCGGAATGCCCTCTTCTGGCGAGAGAGCGATCCAGGAGCTCGTCCAGTGTTGCATCATGATCATGCTTTGGAGGCATGATCTTAAAGAACGGAATCCTAAAATAATGCAACAACGCTACGCTGCTTCTCTGTTTGTCGCACTTTCTGGAAATAGCCTAACTAGACGTCACCAGAATTCAGTTAGTACTTATGGAAGCAAGTGTGCAGTGGTAGATGATAAGGAATGGACTACAATATTAATGTTTTATCTATATATCAGTCAAGGAATGATATTTACACATCTTAAGGTTAAGACTTTGTTTTAATTGTAGGATTTAAATAATGTTTGGGATCCTATTCAGGCTGCTGATTAAGTTTGTGATTAGAAGCTAAGGAATGCAGGTAGCTTATGCATATATACATGGATATTCATATGAGAGAATAGCTGTGTTGCAAAGGCAGCTCCTGTATATTTTCACAGAGGAAACCTATACAGTGCTGAAGGGTGCTATCCATGGTGCTGAATTTGAAGATTCTTTTTTTTTGTTGTTGTTTTGTTTAGGGTTTTTTTTGTTGCCAGCTGACCTCTCTCTAGAACTGTGGGAACTAAATTATTTTAATTTTGTTGGCATCCATTTCTCTTTCTTAGCATGCAAGCTGAAACCATGTCAACTAAAAATACCACAATTATGTTTCCAGTCTTTATTCATTTGTATTGAAAATGCAATGGTACTGAACTGACAGCGTTCTCCTTCTCCATGACCTTTGTGGCCTTTTAAAGCGTTTGTGTGTTTAAGGAAGAAATGGGTAACTGAATTTTTAATGTCCTTTGCATCTGCTCTGGCTTGCTAATCTATGCTTCTCCTGTCTTTGCACAGAGCTAGCTGTATCCCTGCACACTGGCATCAATTGCTATACAAAGCATTCTGACCCCAATTTTCTTTTGCACTCTGCTGTAGATTTATTTTTAGTTCACTAAATCTCATTTTAACCCATGTTAACACTAACACATTTTCGATATATTTTACAATCAGAAATATTACAAATATAAAGAAATAAATACCATTACCTTGATTGTTGAAATACCCTATATGGACAAAAGTACTGGGCCACCTACACATTACACCTACAGCAGCTGCTTGACCATGGAAAACAAAGGTATGAAGCTTCTGGTGTACAGTTTTTGTGCTGATGGTAAAGCCAGAGGATGTTTGGAACTCTGCAGCCGAGCACTGGTGACTCTGCGCTGTAGCATTTTGTGCTCTGCTGCTTTGTGGCTGAGTTGATTCTTTCCGATAGTTTATTTTTAGTACCTAGAAGACCTTCATTTGATATAATTATCATGTATTCAAAAACACAAAATAGTTTTGAATATTGATGAAAAGTAAGAGTGTCAGTGATATGCAGTGAATTCATCTCTGTTCCTAGTTCTTTACAGTAACCCAGTCCTGAAAATCTGAAACCTAGCCACAGTATTTTGTTTGCTAGTTAGTCACCTCTGCTGAATAAATGTGATTTAGATCTAAGTAGTAGTGAAGCAAAGATTTAGAAATAAGTTGTCAGATCTTACTTTAACCAGTTTATTCCAGCCCAACCCTTACATGGCCAAAATTAATCAGTAAAATTTAGAGTTATTGTGCAATATTGAGATTTATTGCTATGTTCGTCACCTGTTTTTAGGATATCTCTTAAAGTTTCCAGGCAACCTCCAATACCATCTTAAAATTAAGCATCTTGCACTGTGGCTCAGCCCTTGTATCTGTCTCCCATGCAATTTGGCTGATGACTTTACTTCTGGATTCAGTTCAACAAGCAGAGGCCATTCTGCTGACGGTGCTGAAACAATTAATACCCTGTGAAGTTATGGAGATGCAGGCTGTGCCAGCCCATAGGCTACAGCTGTGATTCCTCTTCTAAAGAACTATAACTGTAAAGTTTACCTTCACCTTTTTTTACTCCGCCAATGAATCGCTTGTTGATTTAAGTGCCTATTGGACAGGGAGTATTTAACACTTGAAAAGGAACAAAAACAGAAGAAAGAAAATAAGTTAGCTGCTTGGACAGCTTATGCTCTCATGCTCCGTGTTCATGTAAAATAGTTTATTTGTTTTGATCATATACAGCCAAGGGTAACCGTTCACTGCCATGGGAAATCGTGTAAACCTGGAACAAAATGTAGTTTTAAGATAAAATTTACCAAAACACTCAACTGTAACTCTGTTTGTTGCCCAGCAACATTCACACTGAACAATAGTTCAGGCTGTAAGTGTTGAGGTGATTTCAATAGAACTGCTTTTTGAGCTCCCTCACCATTATCCTTCACAGTCTAAGGAAATGCATTTATCACCTTCTTCTGGCATTAACGTTGCCCACATTAAAATACAGCAGGATCTCAGTGTTCTGGCATGCAATTTTCACAATTTAATGCAAGTGTATACTGTATATATTCCAGTTATATTTAACAAAGGAAATGACTTTATTATAAATTAAATGCATGTCAAAATGTAGAGGTAATCTGCATTGCCTTAAAGCTGTCACTAAGCTCATAAGTCAATTGAAATAATAGAAATGTGTACAGGCCTATCCATATACTGTGCCTGACATATTATTCTGTAGTTGTTCAATAATGCTATTTTTTTAAGGAACTGAAAATACAAGACGGATTAAATGACTGAATGGTTTGGTGACCCACCTGTATGGGCAAACGTGTGGCCCTAACTGTTACAATGTGTTCATTCTAAGTGATTCTGACAACAGAAGATATTTTCAGGCTCTCTCCAAGGTGAGAGACAGCTCCGTTCTGTCCTCCCCATGTTCACATTAGACTGGGACTTGTTCTCTAGTGTTCTTTTCTTTTTCCATTTCCTCTGATCTTAAGCCTGGCAGAATCATCTTAGCCTGCCTCAAGGCAATTTTCAACCTGACACTGAGTTTCTCGGGTTCACCTATGAATGTGAATCATCGAACAAATATCCAGGGACAGCTTATATGGTGAACATTGAGCCTTTTGAAAATAAAAAAGTTTTTCTTGTATGCCAATATTTTAAAAATATATATATTTTTGGTACAACGAATTTTACATTGCCAAGGTTGCTACAGCAGATGTTGTAAATCTCTGTTTTGCAGGTCACTTCCATTAACCTTTACCCCAAGCTGACTTCCAATCTGGAGTGCTGTGTTTCACACACTGCAGCTCAGGTTGGAGCTGACATGTTTGGGCTTGGGTCTACATGATACCAGACATACGTAAAGTGTTTGAAGCATGTAAACAAGCAGGGTAAAAGGCTTCTATTTGTATTGACTGTACAAGGACAGGTAGAGTTCACATGTTGTGTTAATGCTCATTTGTTCTTGTGTTTATTAGAGATCTTATCAGTGGCGTTGATTGTTTTGGTCTACTGACTATATACAAAATTCTCTATATATTCTGGCAAAACATTTTTCAAACCATAACGCTTTCTTTTTTTAAGTTTGTTTTTATGTTATGCACCATATGAGGTAGCTTGGTAATTGGAAGGCCGTGGTTTGGTTCCAGGTCCACATGTCAAAGAGTTCTTGGGCAAGATACTGAACCTCAAATTGCCCCTAATACAGCATTGCCACAAGAGTGTGTGTGATAGATAAAAGTGTTTAAAATGTTCAGAATAAAGTGAGTTATGAAGTGTGTGGATAGGTGAATGTGTTAAAGTGCTTTGAGTGCTCAGTAAGAGTAGAAAGTGCTGTGTAAATACCAGTCCATTTGCCATTAATAGCTTATACAACAAACATTTTTTGTTCTATTGTTATTAATGCTTTGATTAGTGTTAGTTTCCCATTTTATGATTTTTGTGATTTAATTAACTGATGAAATTATTGGTTATTGGTTTTTGTATCTTTCTGTAAATCATTAGGTAATGGATACCAGATTTTAGTAGACTTATCAATTTAGATTTCCATTTCAGTTTCAAAAATATAAAACTAGGTTTGCAAGTTTCTCAAAACGACCCTGACTGCAGATTTTTGAATTATGGAAACGTAACATATCTGATTATAATTAAAAAGCAAGTGTCTCCATAAGTGTGTACATTGTTGTTGAATTTATAAATTCAGATTATTTACGCTCGTAAATCAATTTTCTTTATCTGTATGACATGTTCTTTCACACACAAAAAAAATAATTACATCTCGCTGTGCCAGACGTGACGACAATGAAGGTACGAAATGTTGCTGATTCGACGCGCTGCAGCTTTGCAGTGCTTCAGTGTTTCTCCCCAGATTTTGCTTCCTCAAATGCTTGATTTCATGCCTACTTCATGTGTTTTGTCTTGGCAAAGATATGAGAGATAAGAGGTGGGCATCTGTGTATGGCAGTGCCTTGCCATCTGTCAACTGCCCATGGGGTCTCCGCGGACATAAGCTCACATGGGTAGAACATGGGTAGGAAAAGAGAGTCTCCAGTTTAGTTTAGTTTAGGAGATGTATAACAGAATTTTGAGTAATAAAAGAAAATATGAGAGAAGATAGAATTAGAAAGACAAGAAAATGAAAAAAAAAATGTACACAAACCACAAATTAGCTTTTGTTTTTTGTTTTTTTGCTCAGGAAATGAGTGTGGATGTCACTATGAGAAAAATAACTGGAATAAATAACATCTTACAGTATGATTTGTGTGGTCATGATTCCTTCTGTACATAAAACCTTTTCCAGCTATGTGGGGTCAAAAGCAAAGACACAAGGGTGTCTCTTAACGCTCTGCGAGGAGGAAGAATTTACATAATGTGAGATGATAAGGATCAATAAACCCAGCAGATCAATGAGGTCCAATTACAGGCCACTGGAGTTTCTTATCTGGTTCAGTTTAACTTTGTGCTGCCTGTGGTCCTCCACTTTCATTAAATCCCCAGTGTGATTAGGCTGGCTGATTGGCACAAGTTGAAGATTATCGCAGAATAGAATCGCTGTTTGCCTGCTTACTTTTGTGTTCAAAGACACAGGAAAAGCATCCTCAAGGACACATTTTTGCGCTAGTGATAAATAGTCCTCCTGTTTCTGTAGAGGCAATATCATTAAGCCATTATCATATTGTATCTCATTATTTTCCATAATTCTATCAGTGTTAATGAATCTTGTTTTACTTTTGACCTTTTTTTAACACCACGTTTAGCTGTAACAGAAAAAAAGGGTTATTATGTTTTTGGTTTCTCCTCATCTTGCATTTTTTGGGAGCTGCACTTTTTTTTTTTTAAAGTGCATTCACCTGTGACGGAGTCGGAGCCATTCAAGGTTACAGGCAGGATGAACATTGGAGAGAAAACAGGCTTTTTTTTTTGCAAAACATGTACAAACACACGAAGACTCTCATAGATTTTCTGAAAAGTCCAAAACACATATTCTCATGCCTGTCTTTCATCTACATTTGATATTCCGGGGGCTTGTGCACTGTAGAGTCATTTTTATTGTCTGATGCTTCCCATTTGACTTTCATCTGAGCTGAATGAATAGCACTTGACAGTTGAGGAAAAAAATATCTTTTCATCTTTTCCACCAACTTTATTGTTGACTTGCGGATCGCAGACGTGGTGTGAGCATCTCTTCGGTGAAGAAGCAGCAGACTGTTTCCTCCACACGGTGTTTGTCGTGTCACGGTGACAGAGTAGCAGAACACGGTTTAGTAAGATTCACCAGTGCACTTACATGTGACTCAGCATGTTTGGCCAATTATTAACCATGCCGCGTTTCCCTTGACACACCCATTTTGTGCCACATTCCAACAGCAGTGGTAGATCGTCTGACTCCGTCCCCTTATCCCGCGCTCTCCCCTCATTCCTCTATTTTTGGCATCAGACATTCTGGGCACGTAGGCCTCAGCACAATGTAAATTATTCAGCCTGGCTTGCCAGAGGCTGGGAGCAAATCATAAATCGCAGATGGTCTCAGGCTATTTCATACGGGTGACTGTGGTTAAACACCAATGCACAGAATCATTTTCAAACCCACACAAATATAAGGTTTCATTACTTGTAGCTCAGTGAGAGAGTGTTTGATTTTGAACTCACACAGCGTGGCCTTTTTGTTGTGTTCAAATCTGCACTGTGCGCTCGTAGCATGTTACATGTAGAGAACCTCTGATTTCTGGCTCGACTTCAAAGAAGATTTCTACAGAGGTTAATTAATTATCAATGGATTCAGAACATCTAAGATTTTTCTGAATGGCTTTGCTGCTTTTTTTTTTTTTTTACACTTCTAGGATGTCAACAAAAAGCTCGACCGTGATGTCCACACATGCTGCTCCCTACATCTGTACAGTGAGACAAACTGTTAACAAGAAGGGATTAACAGAGAGAAAAAAAATCTGTAAATAAATTAGCAGCACTTCACTGGCACTGTCTATCAAAGTTTTTTTTCCTCTTTTTTTCCCTTTTTATGCAGTTTATAACAACTGCAGCTCTTAGAGACAGGCGAATTAGTTTACCCAGCAGGACCTCTTCTGCTGGAAGATATATTCACACTCAAATTTGTGGGCTTAACTAATCAGAAATGTGTGTATTTCTTTCTTTCTTAAAAAATTTAAGACGTGAACCACAAGCTGGCTTTGGATAAGCCAAAGACCTGAGAGAATTGAGAGGGTACCATGTTCTTTCCCAGCACTTTTCAGTGCTGTTGTTTTTGACATTTCAAGAATAGATAAACCTCATCTTAAAAGTTTACTCTTTGCTGCTGTCCAATTCTGGCACACCAGAGTCCTGGCGAGTACATTATAATGAGGCATTTTGAAATGTGTTACTACAGCTAAAACGAAAAAAAAAGTTTCTCTCTCTGTGTTTTCCAGAGTTCCTAACTTGTACCGTGTCAGACTGATGGAGCGTGGAGCAGGACTTCTCCCCTGTTTTGTTTGTTGACTTCTTTGACAGTGTGAGGAAGGCCATGAAAAATGGCCGAAGGAAGCCGGTGTGGTGTCGGGCACAGATGCCAGAGCGAGGAGGCGCTCAGTAGGGCAGCTCCATGTTTAGTGAGGCAGTTTGCTGTTTAATTACACACTGTGGGAGTCACCTTCCTCAGACCTCTGAGATCATAGGCTTAGGCCAAGGGCACAATGTACTGGCTTCTATGACCTAGATTTGGATGACATGGGGATAAACACCGCAGATGCACAAAGACACAAGCGAGCAAAACAGCTTAGCATACTTTAAACAATTCATTAACTGAAATTCATACCCCAGAGGACGTTTAAATCTCACCTGCACCTTCAAATAAGCTGTAAAGGCAACAGTGATACGGTGTCACATTTACGAGTAATAATGACGACAAAAAACGTTTATTTACACATTTAGAAGAGCATCGTCCAATTATTATGCATGGCAAATGTGTCTATAATTCAGTCTGACTTAGTCATAATGAAAACAAAAATAAAACAAGCTTCTGCAGCCTGCTTCTTGGTCTTAGCATGTAAATATGTATTCTTCACATCCCATGTTGCATGGCATGATCCCACTAAAATAAAACACATGAGAGGAAACAACTAATATTTTGGCATACGTATTCCTTGGTATGCATTTCACTTCCTAAAAATGTATGTAAAGTTGAACAAAAAAAACATATCCAAAATATAGACAATATTTCTCAAGAATATTTTTTTCAGACACATATTTACATGAAGCATTATTTCAACAATGCAATGCTGTCTTCCAGTGTGGCACCTACTCGCAAAGGCTTGAACTAGGAGGTGGAGGAAATCATTAAAGGAAATTATTGAACGAACAGCTAGACCATAATGTACAGCAGCTTCGCCCCTGGTGCCCATCGATGCATCATACTCTCACATCATGCCCCAACTCCTCAGGATTATATATATAATCTAGTCATTAAATTCACATATTACATCAGAGGAAGATCCTCTTTCCTAAAAAAAGGTCATATATACACACTTCTTATATATATATATATATATATAGTTTCATGGGTGTTCATAATGAAATGAAATGATTGAATTAAAAAGAAAACACAGTAGATGTTGCCTGGCTTAGTTTGCATTCCTCTTTCTCTCTAAATCACATAACGACAACATCATTGTTGTGCAGACAACTGAAGAACCTTTGTAAAGCAATTAACAGCATAATTGCAAGTGCAGCTACTAAATATTAACACATGACTGCGTTACTGAAAAAATGTCATGTGATTACAGTAATGTGTTGCCTTGTAACATGTTACATCCAACACTCATGTTAAATGTTAATGTTCATGTCAGCACAATTAGAGAAAAGCTAAAAAAAAAAACAAACTTCTTGCTTGTAAGGGGTTTCCAGGAGAAAGCCTCTTCTCTCTAATGTGGTATAGCAGCTTGCAAAGCTGTATCTAAATAAATCACGAGACTTCTGTAACAAGATAAGACCACAGAGGAGCTGTCGGGCCATAATGCACCACTTCACATTTGGTGAAACCCAGACACGGCATATCAGCACAGACACCTCGTACCAACTGTCGAACATGGTGGTGGAGGGGTGGTGATTTGGGCTTGTTTGGCAGCCACTGTGTCAGTCAGTGTGTCGGCTAGGGTCTCCCTCTGTATACCAAAGTGTTCTCGAGCCAAATGTGAGGTCATCAGTCCAACGAGCTAAAAGCCGGCCAAAGCTGAGTGAGAAAATGCGACAGTGATCCCAAGCACACCAACAAATCTGTGACACGGTGGCTGAAAAAGAAAAGAATCAAAGTGTTACAAAGATCCAGTTCGGACCTCAACTGCTCAATCCTCCATTCTGCCAGTATATTTAATATGGACTAGTAACTGGGATCCCAGGGAAATAATTTACTTTAAGAAGCAATCATAATAGCAAAGATAACAACTGCAAAGCGTATTTTTTAATAATATATATCATTTCATCTAAAGATTTATTTAGAAAGTACAAAATTAAATTCTGTATTTTTAAAAATATAACTTGCAACTTTTATCACGAGTACAATCTGCATTTTTCCCTAAAAGCTTATCAGCTGGTCCAGAGAGTCGATCTCTCCAGGATGTCCTGGGACTGCCCTGGGGCATCCTCACCTTCCTCTCTTAGGACATACCCGAAACTCCTTTCCTAGGAGGCACCCAGGAGGCATTATGGCCAGATACCCATATCACCTCAACTGGCTCCTTTAGATGTGGATGAATAGCGGCTCTACTCTGAGTTCCACACCCTGTCTCTAAGAGAGAGCCCAGACACCCTTCAGATTAAGGGAATTTCTGATTGTATCCACAATCAGATTTTTTCAGTCACTACCCAGAGCTTATGACCATAGACGAGGGTCAGAACGTAGATCAACCGATAAATCAATCGCTTCGAGGTCAGCTCTCTCTTCACCACAGCAGATTGGTACAGTGTCCACATTACTGCAGATACTACGCCAATCCATCTGTCAGCCTCCCACTCCATTTTCCCCTCACTCGTGAACAAGGCCCAGAGACACTTAAACTTCTCTAATTGGGGCAGCAAATCATCCCTGACCCTGAACTTAGAACCATGGCCTCAGACAAAGACATGCTAATTCTCATCCCATGCGATTCACACTCGGCTGCAAAATGCCCAAGTTGCCGGCGGGAGGTCTGATTTCAATGAATCAAAAGAACCACATCAACTGCAACAAAAGTAGGCAGATGTGAGATCCTGAGACCACTGAACCCTCCACACATGGGCTCTGTCTGTCCAGTCTGACTTACTGCTGGGAACCAAAGCCTAACTATGGTTGTAGAGGGACCAGAAATGACTGAAAACACCTAAAGTTAATCAGACACAACAGGCAGTTATAGCACCCAATTTGCCTCATGCTATGGTGATGCTCAGGACATGCTGGCATGTTAGAATAGGTGCAAAACGTGATTCCGTAGGAAAGGTCATGTCTTTGTGGAGTAGATCTTCCAGCTGAGCTTTGGACAGTCAGCAGGTGGAATTTTCCTCATTCTCAGAAGGGCCATTGCTCCGCAGAGTGGGACTTGTAATGTAGTGACGTGACCAGGGCATGCCCCGGCCCTCTCATGTACAGTGCAACAATGACTCCAACGCTGTGACAAAGATATCTGTATACCTCTGGTGTCTGCATGTGTAAAATGAGGATTAAGAGAGCTCGGCATAAATTCCATCCAATGAAAAAGTCCATTTGATTTCACAAACTGAAGCACAAGCATAGATGACAGAAAATAAGAAAATATTTTTTTACATTTTTAGCTAAAATTGGTCTATTTTCTATTATTAACATGTTTGCCTCTGTACTTAATAGACCCCATTTTCCTTTGGCACTTGTTGTGGAGCACTTCTCAGTTTTTTTTTTCCCTTATCACAGCATCCACACTCACTCCATCCTTGTTCATGCTAATTTCCACTAATGATTAGTCAAGGATAAAGAAACGATGGGGCTTTTCACACATTGCTAACAAGTCGAAGGCTCTTACCCCACAAAGATTAAGGGCAGGCTCTTTTGTGCACTCTGGAGTGAAGCCCAATAAATCCTCATTGATGTTCTAGCAGTGTAATTATCACAGGACCCAGAAGCAGAGATCAAATCACTGAGTGCTATTGACAGTGTAGCTTGATACAAACAGGTATGTTAGATCGGGCCACCAGAGAAACCACTGTGGGGTTTATCAGTTTGACATATCAGTCCTTGATACCTTTAAAATCTCACTCCCCTATTTTATCTCTCTGTGGAGTTTTGGCATATCCACTGTGGCCTATTGAAATGAATGATC
>VOQJ01043508.1:36661-62449 GCA_015052665.1 Apistogramma diplotaenia
TATTGAAATGAATGATCTATAAGTGTGGAAGAGATATGATGTGAACAGCAATCCATCTAGACACGGTTAGTTGAGAATATAAGAACGGTGGCCATCCAAGGGAACATAATGCTGGTAAAATAGGCACAAATTATATAAAAGCAGGTAAGCTCAAGCAGGAATTAAGTACATCTATTAAATACAGTCATATCATGCATAGCAAAGCCCCAGGCTAACAGGAATATGGATTCCTACTGATGCAAGAAGTATAAAGTATGTAAGTTTAAAACTATTACTCATATGTATGTATTTAATCAGTTATTTTTATTGAAAAATACATTTATTATTTTTTACTGAATGCTTCATGCTGTCACACAATATGCGATGTAATATCAGCCGTTTTATTTGAATTATGTAGAATATTTGTAAAAAAAAAAAAAAAAACTGCTGAAAATGGATGAGTGCTTTCCACACAAATCCCAGCTTGATGGGGTTTGCTGCTGTGGAAGAAGAGGAAAACAAGATAATCTCTGAATGGCATGAGGCATTGAAGGGTTGGAGAGGCAGGCAAAGCTAAACAGCCAGAGAAAAAGAAAAAAAGGGGAGACAGAGAGAAATAGAGAGAGTGAGATTCAATTCTTTCCTCGTCTCATTCTCTGGATGTGTGGGGTGTCTGCTCTGTATGCATTTCCGTGCCTCCAGAAGGACCGGTGTTTGTATGCACACACTGATGATTTTGACAGCTAGGCTGTATCAGCAAAACAAGGCCTTATAAATTGCACTGGTTTAGATGCTCTGTGCAAGTATTGACTGTTAATATCTCGGCTGGGCCACTGTGGAATAGCACGAGAACAAAACTGACACGTAGAAATATCTGCTATCTCTGAAAAACACTGTAATTCTACAGGAGACATACTGTATGTGTGAATATGCGGGACGGCAACGAGCACATGCAAATTAATATATACACTTTAACATCTTGTACTGTAGATGCAACACGGTTCACTGTGTGCAGTGTGTGTTCATACATGCTGCCTCACCAAATTCTTGCGTGCACTTGAAAATCTTTGCGTTGCTGAATGTTGAACACTCGGTCGAGTACAAATTGCTACATTTTCACCACATTTGCACATTCGCCGAGGTTTCAGACTTTGCAAAACAGGAAAACCTTCGGGAATGCTTGATAATATGCATTTTTTGAGAGACTGGCTAATCCACTTATGCAGGGCTTTTAAATTCACACCACAACAATCAATCACTACTAAAGGGGCAACACAGCAACTATTTAGGTAAAAATGCATCTTAGCAACCGACTTGTTTTTCTTCATTTAAGACTGGAGATTGTGTGCTATGAAGATTGTGTCTTCAAAGGAAACCAAGTCATGATGAAAAAGAAAACAATGCCGGCTGCTTGCTCAGTGTTTGGAAATGTGGAGATTGATGAGCTAAATCATTTCTATACCAGTCACGAACATATAAGTACATTGTAGCAAAGTAAAAGTAAAGGCTTTCCTCTCGCCTCAGCCGCTCGAGGCAGATGGCTGTTCTCCTTTTGCCAGGTTCTGCTAGGGGTGTCTTTTTGTTAAAAAGGAGTTTTTAAACCAGATACTCATCAAACACTTGCTTAAGGGCAACCACGGAGTTTCTCTCTAAACTACTGCAAGGTTTTACCTTAAATTAGAAACTGTCCTGAAATGACTGTTGTGAACTGGTGCTAACTGAATTGAATGTGACAAAATTATAAATCCTTCTTCCTGCTTGTGAAAGGTAATGAACTTTATTAGAACAAAGGGTAGCACTGCTATTGGCTATTTTTCTTTCAATATTGTGGGATAAACAACAACAGCAACAACCAGCAGCAAGAAGAAGAAGAGGAGGCGTATTTTTCCAACTGGGTACCAGCTGTCAACAGTGAAGGCAATAAAATCCTCAGTGGCATTAAATAAACTGTATCTACCTTTAAATCCAGTGAGAAATAATCTTTGAGACTAAGTCAGGTTAAGAGGCTGCAGATCCGATCCATGCTGTGGGGATCATAGAATTCCAAGACATCCATTAATTCTCATTAATGGGATTCTCGCAGGCTTAGGGCTGAGGATGATCCCTTCTAGAGGATGTTGCTTTCTATCTGCAGCCAGCTTGGCCAACCAATGAGTGGATGATGAAGCAAGAATACTGCCAAGGTAGTTCATCAGAGGCTCAGCCAGCATCTGAAATTTGTTATTATTAGGCAGAAATACTTCACGGAGTTCTTTTCATTAAGGAAATGTGTGTTATTACCGCAGGGTGGTACGCCAAACACACTGGTAAGATTCTATAAACTCTTAGCATCCTTTCCTTCTGTATCAGTGTAGCCATCTAAATTCACTTCTGTTTAGATTCTGAATATGGGAATCTTGAAGCAGGGAAGATACAGTTGCTGCCCTACTTTTGTGCACAGTGTCCTAAAGCTGGCCATTAATTTTCATTAAGTGCTGTCAGTAAGGACCATTAACCAGGCTAGAGAATAATCACCTCCCAGGAGTGGTGACCCGTTGATGGCGCAGTTAAGGGTTAACAGAAACAAACCACCTTAGATGTAGCAACACAAGATTTAAGGTAATAAAAAAAATCTGTTGTGAACCTCTTTTTAATGTAAAATATTACTCTGAAAACAAGTTAAAAAACAAACTGAAACTATTTAGCACAAACCAAAGGATCGTGAATTTAAGGTTATTATGTTTATGTCATATTGTTTGCATTTGATAAATGTGTCTACTTAAGCATGTTGGTACATGCTGACACATACATAGTCTACCAAAATCTGCTGTCCACAAGGCGTGGGGAGTGTGTTTATGGGAATTTTTGACCATTCTTCCAGAAATCCATTTATTAAATCAGACACTGATTTTGGACAAGACGGCCCAAACATGATCTGTCAGGTTGAGGTCGGGACTCTGTGCGAGCCATCCAAGTTCGTCCACACCATGTTTTTATGGACCTGCTTTGCTCACTGGCGCACAGTTACGCTGGAACAGCAAGGAACCATCCCCAAACTGTTCTCCCAAAGTTGAGACTGTGAAATTCCCAATTGCTTCCGCTTTGTTATAATGCCACCAACAGTTGACTGTGGAATATTTACTAGCAAGGACATTTCAGGACTCAATTTGTTGCACTGGTGGCAGTGGCACCATGCTCACTGAGCTCCTGAGAATGACCCATACTTTCACTAAGATTTGTAGACGCAGTCTGCATGCCTAGGTGCTTGATTTAGTACACCTGTTGCCATGGAAGTGATTGGAACTGCTTGAAGAGTATACCAGAGATATAAAGCCTGGAGAATAAACTGGATATTCTCCACTGAAGCATCCGAGGTGTGCTCTCAGTGGCAGGGGAACAATATGACAAGAGTTCCTCCAAATGCTTGCTCATATGGGGCCATGTGATTGCTGGGATTTCTTCTGCAGGATCTTTACTTTACAATGTAAAATGCCTTCAGGCAAATGTTGTGAACTGGTGCTATAGAAATAAAATTGAAGCAAATGTATTTAAATGAAGCTTTTAAACATCTAGATAATGTACAGTGAAGAAATATTTCTCTCTTATCATCAAGTATAATTTTCTTGAATAGAAAAATCCTTGAGGTTGCCAAATGCAGTAATGTGGGGTCATACCAGCAGCCTTCTCACCTTTCACTCAAAAGACTTGTGTCACGCTGTGTGACACAGATATTTTGAAAATATTCATATAAAGCCTTTTGGTTTGAGGGGAAGTGACATCTTCTTTAAAGTGCAGCAAACAGTCAAGCCTGAGGCTGTGTAAGAATGGATTCTACCATTTTAATGTCTTTTATTTATGTAAACACTGCATATGTCTTCAATTTTAAAAAATGCTATAATGCATTTAATCAAAGGTTTGCATTAAAATAGAGAGGTTGAAAAAATGTTCCTATGACTAACTCAGGCTAAAACTGTTTTCTGAATATTTTTACACTTTAAGTCTTTGCTGTAGTTTCAAGCAGCAGAATTGACTTCAGAGGCCCGGACCACCTCAGGCTGCACCACGAGCTCTCCCAGGCCAATCACTCAGTTCTGTCCTCGGCAGTCCCTGTGTAATCCCAGATCAAAGGTCTCAGAAATCAGGACAGATTCTCTTGGGTAACACTCACACGAGCAATATGAAGCTGCATTAAAAAAAATAAATAAATGAAAAAATAAAGATTTTCTTGCAGGCTTCAGCCTGATAGCTGAGGATTTTTTATTTATAATTAAATTTTCTTCTATTTGTCTTTTAATATTTCAGTGTATATGCAAGTCGCAGTAAATGAAAATTAGTACAAATTGGAGAAGTCTTTAGTCAAAGGTTTGCAAAGAGAAATCTATGTGGTGTTTGATGTATGCACACTTCTATTTTTTTAAAATTATGTCACATTATATATTGGCAGAACCTCTGCAGTGGATCAGTGGGCCCATCTTTAGTAGATAGCTGAAGGCTAGAACTAAATGCTGAATATCATGTCAATGTTAAACAAGCTGATCTACGGTGAAGCTAAGCTGGTCCTTAAATAACTGGTAACATTTGTCATTTGTGAAATGTTATTCTACCATACAGTATGTATCATGCAAGCGTTTGTACGGCGATGCAATATACAATAGAAATGTGCACGAGTGTGAAGCAGCCTACACACTGAAGCCAGTCCTCCACTTCTCTCTGCTCTTTAATTTCTCTTTCTCCTCTCCCTCTGTCTTTGTGTGCGTGAGTGTATGTGCTTCAGGGGCGGGTCATATCTCTGCTCTTGCCCTGCAATCTTGCCCACCTGGGATTAATGAACTCACCTGTTGGAAAGTCTGTTTTGATGTGTGCTGTTTAAGAGGAAGGAAGAGCTTCAGCCAACACCTGATTGTCAATCTGGAAACAGTTAGCGAAGTCGGTTTATTCTCTCAAAATGTTTGCTTGCTACTGCTCTGTGCCTTTGCCTCACTTGTTTGTGCTTCTCTGCGGAGGAATCCAACATTGTCTCCGAGTGAGTTGCAGAGAGCTTTCCCTGTTGAGAGCTTTATCTCTGGACCTCTCTGTACTGGAGCCTTGGATTTGCTAACTGGAAATCCTTCAGCTGTCGAAATCTTGTCTTTGCTTCATTGTAAATAAGCCTGCTAACTTTTATTCTGTAGACTATACAGTAGAGGAGTTTATGTATCTCGGGGACTTGAGTGTAAAAGTGAAGTGAGGATTTACCGGTCAATCTACGTCCCTACCCTCACCTATAGCCATGAGCTTTGGGTAGTGACAGAACGAGATTGCAGATAAAAGCGATGTATGGGTAAGGATGGTTAGCCTCTCCCTTAGAAATAGGGTGAGGACTGTATTCTTTCAAGAGGGGCTCAGAGTACGGCTGCTACTCCTCCACATCGAAAGGAGCCAGTTGAGGTGGTGAAAATAAGCTGACTTATGTGCATCTTTGTAAATAACATCAAGAATGCATTGAAAAACCACCTCATAGGTTGTTTTTGCAGGCACATTTTTAAAAACCAATACCTACTTCTAAAAACATAATTATGTGACCTCTAGTGGTTGCAGAAGAAACGGCATGTGAATAATGGGTTTGGAGTGCATTATGACACGTTTGCATAAATACATGTTGAATGATTATAATTAGACAACAGCGTGTCCTGTCAGAGACATTCAAACGCTTTCTGAGAGCCGAGAAATTGCGATTCACAGTTTCACTTCCACTGTTGCAGGAAGCCCACTAATCTGCTCCTTTCTTCCTTTTCCATACACACACACAGACACACACACACACGGTATAGAGGGCAGTGAAGGTGTGGGAAACAGCAGTCACTGACAACAGGTTTGGTGTTAAAGGATTAAAGATACCATCATCCAGGACAGATTGACTAGTTTGTTTGTTTTTTTATTCTATTTCATTCTATTCCACTGAACCATAATGTAAAAATCAATGCTTGATTTTCATAGTTTAGCATCAACTCAATTAAACTTATGGAATATTTATTTGGTCAGTTGAGTAGCAGATGTGGTTGTTCATCAGGTTCAGCTGATAGAGTACCAGGCAGGTCCACCAATGGCACCATGTCTGGAGAAGCCATGCAGAATATTCTGCTGCCTGTTACGTCATTCAGCCATCCGGTCTGGTGGTGGGTGAGTGATAATCTGGGTACGCATATCCACGGAGAGATCCACAGACTACTAGCCCACAGCACCCTGTTAAGTGTCTAAGGCATCAGGATGAAATCCTTAGAGCCATTGTCAGACCCCACTCTGGTGCAGTGGGTCCTGGGTTTGTCCTGATGCACGATAATGCCCAGCCTCGTGTGGCCCCCACCCTTGCCTGACCTAAATCCAATAGATTTCCCCTGAGATTTTAGGTTTTGTTTCAAAACCGCCAGGTTGCACCTCAGACTGTCCAGGAACTGAGTGAATCCCTGGTCCAGATATGGGATGAGATCTGTCATCTCATTAAGAGCGTGCCACGATGTCATCAGGAATGCATGTGGGGCCATACAAACTACTGAGCACCATTATGAGTTGCTGAAATAAAATTTACCTACAACGTCATGTTTTTCACTTTGATTTTCGGCATGACTTTGAATTCAACCCTCTATAGGCTGAAAATGTTCTTTTTCATCAAACAATGTGACATCCTGTTGTTGCTATACATTACCCATCTATATCATATCATTTTTATCAATGTATCAATCCATTTATAGATGTATATAGATATGGATTTAAATATGTATTTTTTCACAACTAACTCAATATAATATATATATGTTCGTGGCATATAAATGTTATAGCTGTACATATGATATATAGTATATTTAGCTTTCTATTCATTCTTTAAGTCACATTCACATGCAGTTGAATACATAGTCTAACAGCTGCATTTAACTGATAAGGCACTTAAGGTACAAACCTGATGGCAGCCCTGAGACCAAAGACTAGTAAAATAGATTGACTGTATAAATCCCATGTGGAGCTTTCCATATCTTAATAGACCAGAGAGAGGGCAATGATTTACAACACAACAAGCTATGGTGGTCTCTTTGTGTTGTGTGTGTACGGTTGGTTCACGTGTGCGGGTTTGGCAAGCTCAGGACTTTTCCTGTGCAGGACGTCACATTCCTTTTTTCTAAGTTAAGAAATACAGCTCCAGCATGGCACATCTGCTCAGAGCCATAGGAGAACCCGGTGACAGGCAAAAGGAAGCTGTCTTCTCTGCCGACACTCCTCACCCACTCACATATTTCAAACTTTGAAGTGCAGACAAACTACTCACTGTTTTTACCATGTAATCCACACATAAAGTGACAGTAAATCCAAATGAAATTCATATTAGTTAGTTAGTTGAGTTCACACTACTGTTGAGTTCATCTGGATTTAAAAATCGGGCTCTATTGATAGGTGCCACATTGTTTTATATAAATTAAAGTTAAAATACATCGGACTGAATTAAAAAAACACTCTAAATGCCCATTGTGCCAAAATGTCATTGCATCAACTCAAAATTGTATTCAGTAGTTTGTATGGCCCCCAGCCTTGCCTCACCTAACTCTAACAGAACAGCTGTGAGATGATGTGTCCAATACTGAGTTCATCAATGGCCTGGTTGAGACCTCAGAGGAGATCCCTCAGAACACCATCCATCATCTCATTAGGAGCAAGTTGTCAGGTGCACGTGGGGGGTATGCAAACTACTGATACAGACAGTGGTATCAGTTCCTTAATTCTGCAGGAACTCCCAGCATACTGTTGCCACATGAGGCTGGGCATGGTTCAGCACCAGCTCAAACCCAGGACCCACCGCACCACAGGAGGGTCTGACAGTGGGTCCAAGGATTTCATCCCAAAGAAAGTCAGGGTGCTGTTACATAGAAGTCTTTGGATCTCTCCATGGATGTGTCTACCCGGGCCATCACTGACCCACCACCAAACTTGTCATGCTAAATGATGTAACAGACAGCATTACGTTGTGCATGGCTTCTCCAGATGCTTTAGCATCTCTATTGAAGTATTGGAAGTTTTATATCAGGTTGCAGAACATAATGCATTAATGTACACAGAACTCCTGAACTCTAACAGGGGCCGACCAGTCAGGGAAAGAAAGTCTTGGGATTTTTATGACCACTAAGAACAAGGTCAACTTTGTTGATGTTAGCATATCCATGCAACTACTCTCATCCACAGAGGAGGATGCTCTTTTTTTTTAAACAAATTTGATCTTTTAAAAATCTTTACTAAGTTAATTGAGTGATTTCACCCTTTCCCTTCTGTTGAAAAGCTTCTGCATCAATCTGCAGCTGTAGTAATTAAAATTGTGCTTTGGACTGGGCCAAAAGTCGACCAGATTCTTCTCTGATTTAGTATAATATGCAGTAATACCCAGAGAAAATTCTATTACTAAAGGAAATTCCAATATTGTTCTTTGAAAAGCTGTTGCACCACATGTCTGGGTATGCAGGTTCCCAATTTAACTGAGTAAATCTAATAAACCATAAGTGAGGTCCCAGATCACTTTAAAATCAGAATTCTTCGTATGGAATCACATGCGTATAAAAAGACCAAGAGTAAGCATAAATAAATATCTAAATGATTGTGCCAGTAATATAGCCATAGCCCAAAAAAATCTGGTACATATTAGGTACTGCTTTCTGCAGGTATCATATCTTTTGCTTGAGAATATCTTTCCAGGACACTATCCAGTCAGGACCCAATCCCCAACCCAAAGTCATGGGGAAACAGGACTCTCATTCACTGTGTGGAACCACAATATACAAGCAGCAAACCAGTGAGATAAAAGATTATCCACCCCTCTCACCAAAGGAAGCACCAAATTTGAGTCCAGTCCCTCTTCAGGAGACAGGCTCTAGATCACAGCTTAGGCTCTGGAACCAATCTGAACTGTCAGGGCGAGAGGCAGGAAACACCTTAGACTGGTTGGCTATCTGTTACAAGGCTAACACAAAGAAACAGACAGCCATTCACACCTACAGTCAATCTAGAAGCACCAATTAACCCAATGTATGTTTTGGATTGTGGGAAGAGCCTGGAGTACCCAGAGAGAACCTACACTGAGACAGGAGGAGAACATGCAAACACAGAAAGGCAAACCCAGGACCTTCTTGCTGTGAGGGGACAATGCTAACCACAGCAACACCATGCTGCCCTGTCTTACTCATCCACCCATCTATCCATTCTCATCCACTTCTCCCATTCAGGGTCATCGGGAGCCTGTCCCATAAGGACATAGGGGGGAAAGGCGGGATGCACCCTGTACAGCTCACCAGCCTGTCACAGGGCCAACACAGAGAGACGGACAACCATTCATACTCACATTCACACTTAGGCCGATTGAGAATCACTAATTAACCTAACCCCATTAACTGCATGTCTCTGGACTGTGGGAGGAAGCTGGACAGAACCCATGCAAGCACAGGGTGAACATGCAAAGTCCTCACAGAATGGTTCTGACCAGATGGTGGCCCTATCCTCTAGTTAAAATCATTATTTTCTGTTTGCACTTAAAGTTTTAAAATGGCATTTTACCACAGCAAAAAGGACACAAATCTAATATTTTATATTTAAAAATGTGCTTGGAAGTTAAAAAAGAAAAGAAAAAGAAACTTTCAACTTTTATCCCAAAATAGAATTTAGACATTTTTATTGAAATTTTGCCTTTATTCTCAAAATGCACAATTCTTTTCTCTCTCAATGTGGCTCTAATACTCCTTTGTTTAACCTTCATTTAGTAAGCCACAGAAATACCAACACCAGTCCTGTCTTCTTCTTTTTTCATTCTTCTTCTTCTTTCAGCAGCTTGTTTTGTGCGTCTCCACAGTGGTTCATTTATCTTCATCTCAACCAATCTGTTATAGTGTTTGTTTTTGTCACACCAACCCTCTTCATAGTCCTCCTTTACTACATCCATAAACATTCAATTTGGTCTTCTTCTTTTTCTCCTGCCTGGTAGCACCATACAGTATTCAACATTCTTTGTCACTACCATCTCATAAACCTTCCCTTTCATTCATCCTTCTGTCAAAACATCCCTGTCACTCATCTCCATGCACACCCATTCTCGCTGCCTGCTCTTCTTTACCTATCTTGTGCACTGTCCATTGCTTTGAATGGTCGACCCTACTCTTTGCATCCTCCTTTGCATCCTCCCCATCACAACCGCCTCTTTACCATTCACATGTGTATTCTGTCTTGCTTCCAATTTTCTCCAGAGCATACCTCCACCCCTCCAGGCTCTCTTCTACCTGCAGGATAATCTCACTAGAAATCACAATGCTGTTTGTCAATGTCATAGTCCACTGAGACTCCTGCCTGCCCCATCATCAAGCTGCTTATCACCACTGCAAATGAGAAGAGGCTCAGATCCAATCTCTGATGCAATTCAACCATCATCTTGGACCGATCTCTCACCCCTACCACATACATGTCCTGCACCACCTCCACATACTACTCTGCCATCCCTGACCTTCTCATGTGTATACCATAAACTATTGTACTCTTCCATCAGTAAACTTCCTCTGTCATATCTCAAACCTCAGCTAGTAGATTTATATACTTGAGCACTAAAAAGCAGAATTAAAAAATAAATGAAAACTTTAAAAGTTATAAAAATAATAGAAAATACATACCTTTAGAGAGCGAATCAATCGAGAAAAATACAATCCCAATCAAATCACAAAGGTGTAACAAGTATCCTGCATGTCATGTTGAAGCCATTGATCAAATTCCCCCGTGCTATGAAGTCAAACTTGTGAAAGTTCTCATTCCTGTTTTCTCCCCCGATGATAAACGGAGCTGAGGACAAACAGAGTGGAGCCTGGATCAATACCTCCATTTACAACATGAAAATTACCTGTGGAGAGAGAGGGTGAGGGAAAACAAACCGATAATCTTCTAACTGTCATTCCCCTTGTGCAAGGGGAAATCAATCACTTGTTGAACTCCGTACATCGTGCACCTCGGAAACTACATTCATCACAATGCACACACGCTGAGTGGAGCACAATGGCCAACGAACGGCAACGCACACGTAGACTTTCTCGCTTGTTGTGATTTTAATTGACTCACTCACATTGAACTTTTCAGGAAGTCCGGAAAGCAAACCAAAAGGCCTTTTCACGAGCAATGCTATAAAAAGGTGCACAAGAAGAAAAAAAAAGTAGGAGATTCAATCTAGCATTAATGCTACTATAGTTGATTTAGATGTTGTGCTCACTGCCTTGTCAGCCCGTGTGCCACCTGGTTACATAGTTGTGTTTTTAAACGTAGAAGATGTAGTTCAGCCTGGTGTTTGCGTGTTAGCACTCTGAGCCTATATTGCAGAGTAGAAGTAAAACTTTGATGTAGCAACTAGCTAATTCAAGGTGATTTTCTTCTATATGAGACAAAGTAATCTGATCTTACCTTTGTGGTGTTGCATGCATACAGTATAAGGAAATATTCTCAATTTCCTCAAAGTTTGATATAAGTATCTGCTTGAATTTGAATCATTCTTCGTCTTGTTTTGACTGGTCCTTTTAGGGCCACAGCAGATCTGCCTCCATTTCACCTTATCCCTAGCATCCTGTTGAAGATAGCCAAAGCCTTTACATCTAGCACTCACTATTGAAGGGAAAACTTACAAATGCCAATAAATATTTTAATTAGCACAAGCAGGACAATATAACATAGAGATATTTCTTGCAGCATGCCAAAACCATTACAGCCAGTACTTAAAAGGAAAACCTCATGCTCCAAAAATAAAAGCTTTGACTTCCAGCAGTCAGCTCTTCTCTCATCCACAGCTGCTATATTTTACACATACATGCCAAATCAGCCAAATAATGCTGGAGTGTTCTGGTTTTGTCTGGGTGCGACTTTTATATTCATGATCTGAACTATCTGCCAGAAATGCCCTCAGTAGTAATATTACAGGACTGGCAACACTCACTAGCATGTGACAGATGTCTTTGTGTTGTACCAAGCGCTGCATTTCAGTACCAGTGCAGTTCCATCATGTACTCGTGGTATTTGAGGAGTTAGCAGTACCAAAATACTGCTAACATTACACAGTCGATGATGACCTCATGCAAGAATGCATATTATGACTTTAATAACTCTCCTACCAGAGGTTTATTAAAATTTGTACCTATAACATTTCACCTTAGACTTCTAGTTTACTATTAAACACACTGAGCCACACTACTTTGTTGCTCTGTGATGGGTGGGTTATATGAATGTCTCTTCAGTGTACAAATCATTGCATAAGAAGGCATCGCATCTCTATGTTACCCTCTGCCCCATGACTCAGAGTTGTCCAGTATCAAGACTTTGGCTTGAGGGCTAATGTCATCTGCAGTGCCAGAAGAATAGATGTGGCACGCCAGCATCATACACCTCCCACTCACCATGCTTCACTGCTATCTCATCCTACTGTAACTTCCCTACGGATAATAACCATGCTCCTGTCTGGTCCACATATGTATGCACATGTGTATGTGCCCACACATACAGAAAGAGACAGACAAACAGGAGACACAGTGTGGATGTAGCAGCCCTTGAAATCAGTGCTCTTTCTTTACAGAGCAGTCAGATTTAGGAGACAGCTGCAGATAACACCAAGTAAAGAGTAAAGAGAACCCAAAAAGAGGCTTTTTCTTTCTTTTCTTTTTTTTATTTCAAGTCCAGTTGTGTCGTCTTTCAATAATATGCAACTTGAATAGATTGGTACTCTTCACTGAGGTCAAAGAAGTCTTAGGAATATAATTTATTTACTGTATAATTCATTCATTTCTTTTTGTTTTCTTTTATTTACATTCCTAATATATTTCAAATGTGTATTGATTTCTAATTAATAGGAATATTAACTTATATATCATATGTGGTATATCTAAAGCAATTGACAGTGCACAGGATAGGTGAAGAGCAGGATGTAGTTGATGGAGATAAGTGTCAGGGGTCATTTGTGACAGAAGCATGGCAGCGAGGGTGAAATGGAAGATTTACAAGACGGTCATGAGACCTGCTGTGATGTACAGGTTGGAGACGGTGCTGCTCACAAAAAGACTAAGAGGCCAAGCTGAAGGTGGCAGAGCTGAAGATGCTAAGGTTTTTGTTGGAAGTGACCAGAGGATGGCGTGACAGAGGATAGAGGATAGGGTGAGACAGAGGGAGATGATCAGCTGTGGTAAAAGGAGCAGCTGAGAGAAATAATAGCATCTGCAGTATTATGAAAATACCTTTCACATTTTGTCCTATCTCCACCTGCTAATTATGAAATATCTATATGATTTTGGCTTTAATCAACTAGGATCTTGTCTCAGAACAACATGCAAACTACTGTCAGGCTTCATAGTAGCTAAGATGAGCAGGCACATGGCTCAATACATGAGCCCAGAATTGGCAGATATCAGAGGACCAATGCATCAGCTACTGGCAGATAGAGCAGTCATTCAAGACTGTAAGACCAGACAGACCACCCTGTGCACTGCCTAGATTGATTATAAGAAAGCCTGTGATCAACAAGGCCCTACGAGCGAGCCTCAACTCAGTGGAGATGCGGAGAACAACAGCAGAGGTCAACTTCAAGGCAATTGCACAAGTCAACATCAAGTGCGGGATTTAGCCAGATCATTAACAAGACTAACTACAGATATCGACTACAGAATGAAGCCATATACATCAGCAGACAGAAGAAGCGGCTGATATCAACCAATCCTACCGATGGCTAATCTTAGCCGCACAAGAACAAGATCTGAGGACAAGATGGATTAAAGCTGGGGTCTACCACACCAGGCAAGACCCCAGGTGCAGGCTGGGCAAAGATGCCCCTGTAGACAATCCAGCACATAACAGCAGGGTGCGAGATGCTAACAGGCAGGGCATGCATGAAATGCAATAATGTGCTGGCATAGTATACAAGGAACATCTGTGCCGAGTATGACCTGGAAGTCCTGAGGTCAAACTGAGATACGCCCCCACAGGTGGTCGAGAATGACAGAGCTAAGACCCTGTGGGACTTCCAACAGGACATCACAGTGGTGGACAAACAGAGGATGAAAGCCGTAGCGATAGATGTTACGATACCATGTGATGGCAACATCAAGAAGAAAGAACAGAAGCTCAATACCAAGGGTTCAGAAAAGAGCTAGAAAGGGTGTGGAAGGTGAAGGTAACAGTGGTCTCCGTGGTAATCGAAACACTCGGGGCAGTGACCCTTGTCAAACTGTATTGATCCTTGCAGGATGAGCACATTCCATAACCTTGTATATTCTGTGTGTTTTTTCCTTTTCCAACCTTTGTGTTTTACATGCAGATTTCTCTACAAAAGCATGTATTTGTTACTGCTGGCATTTACTGAATAAACCGACCCGTTGTGACCCCGAGCCTTTATTTGGCTTCCGTTCAATTTTGTGACAAATTTGAGATATCAACTCGTGGGGTGCTTGAAAAATTGGGATGAAGAGAATAGTTCACAGAGGCTCAGATGATAAAATGAGATGCAGCCTGGCAACAAACAAAAAAAAAAAGATGACAAGATAGCATGTGAGGAGATGATTTCCTTCAGAGGAATGTCAGAGCCTTGACAAAACTTTGTCTCTCATGGCCATGAGAGGTGATACAGGATGAGTTTTTCAACAAATTTGTAAATAAAGGAGCTCATAATTCTGCTTTTGGATATTTGAGGTTTTTTCTCAAAAGCTCAGTACAACTTGCAAAGCACTTCGATGAACTGAGATAGACACTTTTGAATTTACATTCAGAATAAAATGTGGTTATTGTGATAAAATTATACAGCATGTTGGAGTGATACAGTTTAAAGTTTAGCATCACATTGAATATATACTTGTGTTTTTACTTTATTCCTGTACTCGCACATTCCACATAGCCACAGTTCTAGATGGTATGCTTTAATATAGCTTTATCATTTGCTGCTTCCTCAGCAATTCAGCGTTCATGTGTGCAACTCGTGACCAATGCAAGTGTAACACATTCTGCCAGAAATGGATAAATAAACTAATGGAAAGTAGACCCTCCTTCACAACTTACAAGTTATGTTTGTAATTGTTTTTTAAAAATGGTCAGTCTGTGCTTACATTTATTATTCATTTACATCACATCATTCACACAATCCACTATTTTAAATATAATTTATAATAGGCTCTCTGTCAGGCAGTGACATTCCTGTTCTTGCACAGTTCATGTTTCACCCACTTACATCCCCATTAAGCTTCTCCACCTGGTGCTCTGCATCGAACTGACTTCAAATGTCGAACTAGTTAAATTCTCCTTTGGGAACAAGGAGAACTTCTTTGACAGTGACAGTAGAGGAAGCGTTTTGAAACTGAGGGAAGTTAAATGTCATGATGAATGTATGAATATACGCCGAGTTCTTTCATCAGTCCATCAATCTCCTGCTCGTTTTACGCTCCTCGACGCAGTGCTTGTTGTGTCTTTTGTCACAGAAATAATCATTTTTATCTGCTTTCCTCGACGCAGTGTCACATGCAGCTCGTCTTTCTAGCGGCGCCTTATTCCCCTTGCTTATTGTTTCATGCACGTTGGGGAGAAATAAACAGACAGATCTGAACAAATGTGACAAATCAAGTCAAAAATGTAATAGTTTAAATATTCTTTGAGATTTTTGGTGTCATATTAACACACTTGTATTAGGTTCGGCCACACTGGGAAGTGCATATGGTGAGAGCTACAAAACCATCTGCTTTACAATTTCTTTTAAATAATTGTTTGCATTGTGCCAGGTAGTAACTTAGAAGATGTCCAGTGCAGTTACAGTTACAGTTCAATTTATAATGTTATATTTTGCTACTGCTACTACCCCCGCACTTATACTTAGGCCATGTGAAGACTTGTAAAGCTCTAAATGGAGAGAGATGGGAGAGTTGATCATGTTTATTAAGTTTGCTTGGCTTCATGTGCAGAATCGTGCTCTACAGCAGCCTACAGGAATGGTGTGGCATGAAGCTGAGTAGATGTGAAATGTGGGCACAAGCTGTGGGCGAGATCCACTTCCTCTGTCTCCGTAGAGATGACAGGGAGACAGGAAGGCCCTCTGCACACTAACCCATCACTAATTCAAGATGGCAGCCACAGTCAGAAGAGCTGGCATCTAATGATAATGTGTCTGAGGAGGTCAGCGCTGGTGACAACAGTGCAAAACATCTGTTTGTAGCAACTATGTGAAATACCTTGTATCATTTTCCGCTTGAGGAAACTTTGTCCTCTGCCATCTGTCCATAATGTAACATTTATCAGTCATGCAGATCTTAGGAAAATACATAAATCAACCATCTGCTTATGAGAGAAGGTCATTTGCTTTTATTTGTTCTTCAAGACCACTTTTGCCATAACCACTTCCACCGCAGTAGTCGACTTCAACTGCCCGTGTTAGAGTTGGGTTCTCTGGCAGCTATCACAACCTCAAGAGTCAAAGTGGATTCAGATCTTAACCCTTGTTGGGCAAGTGATTACTCTTGGTAATTTTAGTTTCTGCACACTTTCTCAAAAGAAAAAAAAAAATACACACACACACCTCCTGTGTGCTAGGAAGCAAATATTGTAACTTCACTGCCCTTGATTTTCTACATGAAAATGAAACAAAATGGAAAAAAAGTTACAAAAGTAATTAAGTCATGTTACATCCTGTGCTATAAAGGGATTAAGCTAGCCAGATCAAGGTTGTAGTCAAGTTGAGCTCTTTTCACCTGAGGCAGCTAGCCAAAATAAAGCCAGTTCTCCAGGGGCGAAACTTTGAAACAGTAATCCACACCTTTGTTACCTTTGGCTGGATTTCCACAATGCGCTTCATATGGGGTTTAGCAGGTCGTCTGTTGCTCGGCTACAGCTGCACATCTTTTAAACTGGTGTTTGGAAACATGAGCACATTTCGCATGTTTTAGCCTCACTCCACTGACTGCCTCTTCATTTTAGGATGCTTTTTGAAAAGAAAAAAAAAAAACATTTTGTATGTGTTTAAATCCCTCTGAGGTGTAATACTTCTATATTCCCACCTGGTCTCTCAGGTCAACAGATCAGCTGCTCCTGGCAGTGCCTAAATCTGGGCTCAGATGGAACCATGGTCAAAATCTGCTGAATGATCTGCCACTGCATCCTCATCACTGACTCATTCCAAATCACTATTTAAAACTCACCTCTTTTCTTTAATTTTAAACACCAATTAAGACACTGATTCTGAGTTTCATGTCGTCCTACTCTCCAGCACTTTGGCCTCTGTGGGTGATTTAAAGCGCTTTATAAATAAAGTTGGATTAGACCGGATTCAACTGCTCTTACCAGCAAAAGAAAAACTAAAATTAAAAAAGAAAAATCAATCACCTAAAATTTTTTTTTTTCATAAATAGGCACTGACTCATTGTGTAACGAAAGAGTCATAATTCTGTGTTAGCAATCACTGTGTCTCCGAGTGGCAAAGGAGGAAAGTAGGGTGTTGTTAAAGGGGTTGGGACATCAAAGTAAGTGCTTGACAGATCTTCAAACAGTGTGAAACTGTTTCCCCCAAAACCTTTGCAGTGCAGAAACTGATGAGCAGTGTCTAGTAGTTTTTACACCATTTCAAACTCTATAATTATCCCAGAACACTTGATGGCTTTCTATTTCATCTTTCTCCAACTGCAACTCTCAGTTTTCGTGTGTGTGTATGTGTGTGTGTGTGTGTCTGCATAAAAATTAGAGATCATCTGTTAGTCTCATTGTCTTGATGGTTAACTAACCCCGTAAGAAGTTTTTTGGAGATAGCATGTCTGGGCTCACTGGAGACATTATTCACTCATTATTCTTTATTAATTAACATATTGGGAGAAACTATATAATTTCTGATCTGGCTGCAGTTTACCTTTACATTCTCACATGCACCTTCACAGGTGAGGTGTAGAGCAGTTTAAGGATCTTGAAGACAAGATGAAAATTCTCAGTGTGTGAAGTTATAAAGAAGCAGGATGAACAGAAGTCCACAGCCTGTTCTCGACCTGCTTGAGGTTTAATTATTTGTCTACTAACCTCATAAAGCTACATCCCAGCTTTTCAGTTGCATAGGTATGGATGACAGCAGAGTTATATGGATTAAATGACTAAGAAAAAAAGCTAGATGCAATTCCCTGTAACTGGGATGTAGCTAAAAAGGTTATGCAGTATAAAATATACATTTCTGAACTGCAGGTCTGTGCAGATAGACACTTGAAGTGGAACTAATTCGGGAAATGTGAGAGCAGGATTCGGTTGCATTGCAGCTGTTGGGAAGTGCAACGTTCAGTGTGACACCCTGCAGTGAACCTGGCTCATCGTGGGCCCGTGTTCAAGGATGGGCTGTCTGCTTTTATAAATGGGCTTTTCCACTCTCGCTTGTGCACTGCCAACTGTTCTCCCTGAACTCTACTTGTCTTTGTCTCCTGACTTCAAAAGCCTACAGTTTTCTCAATAAGACAAGATCAGTCAGTGTATGAGTTGCTTTGATCTTTATGTGATTCCAGTGGGGAATAAAGCCTGGCACTCGCACTGCCTATCAGCATGTCAGAGAAGTGTATATTTATGTGCTTGACCTTAATAGCTGTGATTGGATACCCTCCATTTAGCCCTCTTCCAGCATCCTGTCAATAAGTCAAGAGTGAAAAGATAATGGTTTGACTGTTTCAGTCCAAAGAGACCCACCACTGGGAATAGAGGAATGGAAACACTCTGTGAGTGACACATCTTTTACAAATCCTTTTAGTCAAAAAGCGCTTTAACATGAGTCATCAAGTGTGTGCCGGTCTCAGTCGATATTGAGCCAACAACATTCACCTCTAACTGGTGGAGCCCCGTTTTGTGATGCTATTCTTGCTATTAAGCCTGCAGAAATAAGGAGACACGCAGCAGAGAAGAGAACACAGGAGGCAAATGGCATGAAAGGAGAAATGGGAAGGAAAATGGAGCATAGTAAAATAAGAATGTGGAATAGTGAAGCATGGAAGGAGCTCATGTTGACTTTGGCTGTTGGCTCTTGGTAACCCAAAAAAACAGGGAACTACAGAAATAACCTGATTAAATCCAAACCAAATAAAGGTTTGAGGTCTGTTATAGGTCACATAGATTATTATTACAAAATAATAACCCTACAGAGAGAAGACCTGACAGTAGGATACTCGATTGACAGCCATCTGCCTTAATTTTTATTTTTCATGTTTACTTTCTGGGCTCTACATTTTAAGCGGGTATTTATAATGCAATCAATCCGATTGATGTAATCCCTGTCACATCCATTCAGGTCCTCGTTTTGATTTCATGTGTTGATGCTCTATTGCATTATGATCTCCAAGCACCATGATTTTCTTTTAATTTATGTATTTATTTCTTTCAGCTGTTCTATTACATCTGAAATTGAAAAAAGGACCAGAGCTGCATCTCTCCTCCTCCTAGAAATTATTTAAAAATCTACAAAGGTCCTCCCATAACAGATGCTTCCACTCTCATTAAATTGGACACAACAGATAAAACTTACATGATATTGCATATCTTGAAGGCAAAGTTGCACTTCACTGGCTAATTTAAGCACTAAATGTCAATGTGAAACCTATTAACAAAGAAAGGAGAGCTATGCTGAATCAAAATTTTAAACATGAGAGCATGATAAAAGAAGGGCCAGAAAACAGCTTTTCTGAAGAGAATGTTTATGTTCAGACATGTGAATTCCCGAGTGCAACCGCAGAAATATATGGTCCGCTGTTATTTCATTTCCATTACAGCTGCCTGCTGTGACTAGCATTTGTGGAAAATATTGTGAAAGAAAATTGGAAATGAAATTTGGTGTCAGGCACCTGAATCAGAGGTGTGTTTCTTGATGCTGATAAGCAGCCTCTCTTGCAGACTCAGAGAGAAGCAGAGACAGAGCCAGTGTGTCTCACAAGGATACAGTTTCTGTTCTCTCCTCTCCGGGCACTCTCCTTATTTCTTTCAAATTCACACAGTTCTTTGCTTCACAGAGAAGAATAAAAGAGCAAGGCACACAGAGGAGGCCACACAGCAACATTTTTATCTGTGTTGTGCTGACTCGGCTGGACTCTCCCTCTGAGAGGCTGATGAGGAGGAATGGCCTTGTGGAGGAACCATCCGGGTGCATCCATAGCTGTCATCATCATCTGAATCCAGGACTGCTGAATCTGCAGCTTTGGCCCCCTGCATGGATGGGAAATGACCTGTCTGCGCTCGCCTGACACCCTCTCCCTCTACAATGAAACTCCTTATCTTGTTTCCACAAAAACACAACTCAACTGAAACTTGTCGACATGGGTCGGCGAGTTCTTTTTAATGTCAGGACTGAAGTGTCGTGCCTTGAAAGTGTACTCTAATTTTTCAACTATGCTCGTAATGCACAACGGCTCCCGTGTCCCCCAGGAAGGAAGAACCCGCCCCCCATCTCCCCACCCCACTGGAAAAAGGAATAATACCCAATTAAGAAGCAAGAGAAAATGCCCTTTCAATTCTCTTGTCCAAAAAACAAACAAGCTAGAATTAAGACGGCAACTTTCAGTTTTACCTAAATGCTAAAAGCCATCAAATGATAGTTACGCATCTAAAAGGGTCGACAAGAAATGAAAATGAAAATTCTGTGTGCATGCAGTCTGTGGACCACTGCCATTCTCCGTGATAGATACTCTTCTGTAAAGTGCTACAGTAAGCATGGTTTAGCAGCGCACTGCCTTTCTCAATGATAAAGCTGCCAATAAGCTTAAAAAATGTAACCCATATAATTATATCCACTATGCCTGGGAATGAATTGCTCAAACATCACTTTTCTAATATTAATTATATGATATATGTCTATATATGTATACATACATAAATGCATTACACACACACACAAGCACACAAACACACACTGTTGCCAGGACAATTTGCTAGGAATTGTTAAAATTTATAGCTATGGAATAATATCCACTATTATGCACTTGGAAATGAGTTGTTCAAACATCACTTTTCTGCTCACCCACACACACACACACACACACACACACACACACACACACACACACATGCTGGTAGAGCCTCAGAAATTTCTTCATAGTTAAACTCACTCCATCACATAGTGACATCGTTTCTGGAAAGCATTTTGATACCATTGGAAAGCACCTCAGTTAGATCTGCCACGTCTGCCCAGCAGCTTTAGCTGTCACCATTTTTGGGAAAGCGATGATGTAATTTCAGGCTAAACTGGACATTACAGACTCTCCAAATCTGGAGCTCTTAGTTAGCCATAATCATCTCGCTGTTTCCTGGTACATGTTCTAGAAGCTCACAAAATGAATGTTTAAATAAGCCCCGCAATTACACAAAGCACAAAAAAAGGTCAAATCAGCCAGTGGAAGGAAGGATTTCAGCTGATGTTAGTAATGAAAATTATACAACATAAAAATGATATTCATTAATGTTGACAATGTCATTATTCTGTGTTTTTGACCCAACACTTTAGGTTTTGGACTTTTGTTAGCCTCTTGTCTCGTGTGTGTTGTTTCGTTTTGGTCTCCCTTGTCTCGTTAGGCTCCATTCACCAGTGTCTTGTTTTACCCAGCTGTTTCCTCTCTCCCTAATTACTCAGTGTGTACATAAAAGCCACCCCCCCTTCCCCCATGCTGTTAATGCTTTTTTCCATATTTCCTCTTTTCTCTCCAATTTTGGCATTTTTGGCTCCAGCCTAGCCTTGTTTGTATCTTGTATTTGTCCCCATGAGTTTCAGCAATAAATCTGACCTTTTTAGTTTATTTTCTTTACTTCAATTCCTGTATTTGGGTCCACAACCTGTCTGCCACACAGCAACATATGACAAAGTATTTGCATTTAGAAGAGAGCTGCATTATATGGAAGAGTAAATGTCTAAATAAAAACAAATCAAAATATTTAAAGTGAGACCACTACTGGTCTGTAATTTGAACAGATAAATAAACAAGCCTTGCAGCAGACTGGTGACTGATCCAGGATGTACCCAGACTTTTTCCCGGTAACAGCTCCCGGGTCTCCGGAGCGAATCCAGTTGCTTGGATGAGCTCTTAAGAAATTGGATTTATGGATGGACAAGCAAACAAAAAATAAATAAATGCAGGTGAATATGTATTTGGACAGTGACAATTTTTGTAGATTTGCCTCTCAGATCACTAAAGATGTGAATGAAATGCACAACAAAAGCATAGCATTAGCTGTTTAGGAATTATAGTCACTTTTATTCATGCCCTTTTTTCCGTGTCTCAAACATAACTGGACAAACGAACTTAATTTAAAATATAAGGATAGTTTATAATACAGAGATACTCTGCCACGTCTTTACCATGGCTACCTTCAGTTGCTTCTCTCTTTGTGGGTCTCTTTGCCTTCAGTTTGTCTTCAGTAAGTGAAAAGCATGCTCTGGAGTGTTGAGATCAGGTGACTGACTTTGCCATTGAAGAATATCCCCTCTCTTTGACTTCAAACACTCTTGGCTTGCTTTTGTAATATGCTTTGGGTCATTCTCCAAATATTGCCTCCAACTGTTTTCTTACCATCATTCTTGTAAAAAAATATTATTTTTCTCAACCTGGGCACCTGCCTTCTGGAGTGTGTTGTTAACGTAGCTTTGAAGGGTTCATCTTTGCTGTGTTCCTTGATGGATTTGCTTTTGTTTTGGCCTCTTTCACTCACATTAACACCTCTTTAGACTTCATTTTGAAAGTTCCAGTGAACCAAATCTAACTTCAACACTTAGATTCAACTCCTGATCTTGTATCTGTTTTATTTGTGTTGGCATAACAAGGGAACTGGCCACAAAAGTTCCTTGTAAATCAGTTGCGGTGGTGTACAGAGGCAACAATTACAAACAAAAACTTTTGTCTGGCATGAAATTTCCAGACTGTGATTAGTTGTTATAAATTCATTTCTTTCTCCACTGTCCAACTCAAAATACAAAACAATTATCTCCCTAATTACACCTTGGGGGGCAGCACCAAAAGGTTAAACTCTGTTTACACAGTGATGATATTCAGTCAGTCACAAATGCAATTTAAATAAATATAGATGTGTCCTTTAAGCTCACTATTCCACAGTTCAATTTCATTACACTTTAATTCACTTTGTATTTAGGGCCAAATCACAACAACAGTCCTCTAACAACACTTTTTCTGAAGCACAATAATCAGATAATCCCCTATGGCCAAGCCCTCAGCAACAGCTCCCAGGAAGGCCGTGTGCCTGCGGTCCTTCACGGCAGTGATATTGGTTTTATTGTGTCTACTTGTCGGCAGATTGGTTTGGTTAAGGCATGAGCATCGCAGCTGTCTCACACAGTCAGAAAATTCTACAGTTTTGTAGTTGAGCTCAAACTTTAGGCTACATTTTAATTTCAAAAGTGGGCTTTTGGCCCGGTGTTCATGTTCTTTCGGTGGGGTTCTGTTTGTGTTATATTAGTTGTGTTTCTTAGTTTTCCTTGCTGTTGAAATCTTCGGTTTGTTATACTTTTATATATTCTGGTTTTAGTTATCGTTATTGTCTGGTTTCACTTCCAGGTGTATGCAGGTGTGTTGTTTGGGTTTTCCAAGTGTGTCCCATTATGGGTTAATGTTGACCTTGTATTTTGGACTTTGTTAAAGTTTTGAAGAGTTAAAGATGCTTTCAGGTTTAGTTTGTCCCTCATGTCCTGCATTTGGGTCCACCCATGCCAGCCACACAGAGTATTGTCCAAGTATATATTCAACATGCCTTTGTGAATACTTCCATCTCTCAAGTGCATGCTGTGCACAAAGCCCTCTGCTCGTCTGCTGCATGTTTAGAACTTGAGCAGATAGTTTGACTGCTCTGAACTTTCCTCACTCCAGCTGCTGCGAACCAATGAGGTTACAGACAGGTGAATTTGTTATTTTCTTTGCTTCACTCATACATTTTTATCGCCACGTTCAAGGATCATACCCGTGCTTTTACATGCTTTGTCGTGTTTACTACAGTTGATTTGAAACATATGCTGCAGGCTGTGACTTTGTAGCAAAGATGCTGGTGTGCTGCAGTGTCATCACTTGCTGTAGAAGCATCTTATTTCTAGGACTTGGTTGGCTGATAAAAGAACCCTTTTGGAAATGAAGAACCAAGCCCATGTCATCCTTTTATAATAAGTTACTCTTTTACAAGCCTGCACTTTTGAAAACTAATACTTCAGCATTGAATTTTGATATGGATCTAAATCTGACTACAATACTTTCAGCTTTGGCCTTCAGTTACAGTAACCTGTGATCTTACAGATTACATTGTCATGTTGTGCCTGATGGTCAGTCTCTCATTTCACATTTATGCTGGGTCATTCCATATAAAAACACCCAAATATGGAGGAAAAAAATATATATATATGTATATTTTTTCTGGGGCAACTTACTACTAGTAGGATCTCCCAAGGTGACCTGGTCTTAAGAGAGACACCAGATGTGGTGTGATTCAGATTACCCTCATAAAGACAATATCTAGAATTTAACTACCTCTTCCCCCCCTGCCCCCCAGGGATACCAGGGCCTCACCCTGGAGGCAAGGCTGGGGTGAGGGCTTAGTGGCAAGTGGTGTGGGGGATATGGCCAATTTGCCTCCTAGTTGAGGTGTCTCAGTTTTAAGTACTGGAGATAGCCGCATGGAATTTTCACGGCTAAGAAACACTTTTAGGGAATTTAAAAAAAAATGCAAACCAGGTTTACATCATCACCAAATGTCAGTGAACATTTTTTTTTAATTGTTTTTCTGCAACCAACTTAATGTTACAGTATATCCATTTTCTGGTAATTCTCTGGAAATAAAAAATAATCCTGCATTTTGGATATGTTTTCAGTAATTACAGTATTTAAACATGCATGATGAGAGCCTGGTCAAAACAAGTTACAGCACATGAAAGGCTTAATTTTGAAGTTTTGAAGTAATAACCCTGCTGTGTCCAAAACCCTGTTAAAACTACAAAGGTAAATAACTAATGGCGCAGCACATAATTTTAAATGAATGAAGATTAGGAATTGGACGATACAATCAAACACAGGTAAAGATGACTAAAAATGAAGATGAAAACTGTATCTTAATAAGTTTAAAGTCTTTTCTGTCTTTGTCTCTTCTTGCACAGGTATATCTGGACTTTTTTTTTTTGATCCATGATGCTTTCATAAACCCAGTTGGACTGAGCCCGTGGAAGCCTTAGCTTCCATCTGCTCTGGGCCGCCAAGCTGGCAGTTACCTGAGATCTGTAGGGAAGCAGGAGGTGGAGAAGACAGGTGGCTGCTTACACACCTTTATTAAAGTGTGTGTGTGTGCAGTCGAGAGAGCAAATATGTGCATAAATTGGTATCTACGAATGTGAGTGTTTTTTGAACCAGTTGTCTTTGACTGCGTTTGGGCAATGATGTAACAGTTTATTCTGTGAAAAATGAAAAGCATTGAACTAAAGTCTAGACTCTTGGGAAGGTTAAACTAGTTCAGACACCCAGGAAAGTGCTCATAAGGAGAGTGTGCAGGCTTTGTTGCCTGGCCTATTTACAGTACATATTGTTTGCCACTGGAAAAAAGAAAAAAAATATTAAAAACAGCAGATGAAAAGCAAAAGATTAAAGCACATTTCAGCAGGGTTCTGTATGAAAAAATACAGAGAACAGAAGACCACGAGAGTTCACATAAATATACAATATACATATGTAGTGACAACAAAAAAGTAAAAAAAAAAAAAGATTTGTGAATCTTTTGATTGAAGTTTAAATAAATTTTCCATTTTTATGAATATTTATTACCTTTTTTCCCTTTAAGTTTTTTAAGCAAAACTTTAAA
>VOQJ01043522.1:25499-43545 GCA_015052665.1 Apistogramma diplotaenia
CTTTTTTCTATCTCGCTCTCACTCTCACACACACAACACACACACACACACACACACACACACACACACACACACACACACACACACACACACACACACACACACACACACTTGTCCTTCTGTTTCTGTGAAGACAAATAATGAAGCCAGCTTTCATAAACTTGGGTCTGAACCAAGCTGAAACCTCCAGGGCTGAAACATGAATGTCAGTGACTGCAGTTCCTCTAATGACCACTTGGAGCTCCAAAATTGAAGCTACAGGACGTCTTCATCACTGCACTGAATGGATTCTGTAAAGTCAGGGGTGTGGTCTCTTTGATTGACAGGCCTGTAGAGAGGTTAGCGGAGTAGTCCGGTGTCTGCTGGGTTTCAGCTGATAGATGTGGTCATTTCTGCCTCTGCAAAACGAACACAGGACAGATCAAATGTAGACAACACAGAAACTGATATATTAACATTTGGTATCACAGATATTTGGACATTTGTTGCCTAAAAAAAGCTCAAAGTAAGCTGATGTAGCTTGATTGCTGTGGTTTTAGTTCTGGCTGCCTGAGGAGGTAATGAAACAAGCAGTGGGGGTAACTGCAGCTCCAAGAACAGGTTTTTGTCCTCTGGCACTGATGGAGTGACATCATGCAGTGTTTTACAGGCAGGTCCAAACTGAGCCTAAACCTTAATTTGTATTTCTGCTCAGGACACTGCTGCAAGCTAATAGTGCTTTTATTGTGGTGGAGTTTATGCAGGAATGGCTGTCATGTAACTATCTACATATGCCTCAAAGTGAAGCTCATTGTGCAGCAGCAACAACTCAAACTTACACACACACACACACACTAATATCAACCTGATGATCCAGGCAGGAAATTGGACAGAAATCCTACTGTTTATCCTGCGCGCACACACACACACACACACACTGTAGATTAGAGTCCCAGATGGTTAAGGATGGATTTGTAAAGTGTTTTCTTGTTTTGCTCCTGTTGTGGGGACATGAATTCAGCCCCTGTCCTTACATTTACTGAGACCACTGCAAGTCGATGTGTGTCAGTGTGTGTGTGTGTGTGTTTCTCTCTCTCTCTCTCCTTTAGGACTGCAGGGAGCAGGCTTGCTCGCCCATGACATCACGGTGGCCGCAGCACCAGTAGCAGCGCAAAGGTAGGAGCACTGTCGGGTGATTTCCTCGAGACCTCCATGGGAATTCGTGGAATGTCCCGGAACGCCCAGGGTGGGACTTGATGTCATTTTTCCTGTTTGCTTGTTCCAACTGACGAGCCTTACTTCCTGGCTGCTGCTGCTAGTTTGTGGACACAGACACACACACACAGAGGAGTACTGACAGAGCTCTGTGATTGTGATAGTCAGACATATACACAGTTAAAATAAGAGGATTTCCTCCTGAAAAAATCCTCTGTGATCAGCGACCTCTCAGTGCTTTACATAAGACATGAAGAGCAGACAGTAAAAGCACGCGATTAGAAAACAAAAACCTTTAGAGGGAAGATCATCAGTCAGATGGATAAAAACTGAAAACCAGGAGACTCTTGCAGCACTTTTTCTGTGGTCACAACCCGCAAAGGTTCTAGTGGAGGAAGTGCGGCTTTTTCTACTGCAGCTATATTTAGACTGAAGTCCCACTTGAACCCGCACTTCTGCTGCTTCCACACAGACACCACAGCAAACATTAACATCTGTGTCACAACAATCCCCGACGAGGCGAAACCAGAGCTTTAAGCCCGTCTGCAGCGTTGTGACGGAGCCTCAGGCTGTCAAAGGTGATTTCTAGTGTGCCAACCTGAGAACATTTTGAAGAATATTTGAGACTCATCACACCTGTGAGCTGAAGCAGAAGCTGTCAGTCGAAGAGACACTAGTGGACTCCGATTTATGTGCAGTCACAAGTGGTTAAAGCGGGAGGGATCCAAAAAATCTCCCCTGCTCTCCAGTTTGCTTCACTGCTGCTGTCTTTGCTGTGTTTGCTATGTGCGAAGGTCTGAAATACCAGCAACAACTGTAGCATAAAGGCAGATTTTACGAGGAGACTGAATCCTTTTGTCTTTAGTTTCCCTTCTCTCAGCAAACACAACATCGGTGAAAAGTTGTACTCTGGTTTGGTCCTTCAAAAAGTGGATGCTTAACTATTTTAATGCATTCAACAATTGAAAATTTCCTCTCTGTCCTCCTCCACCTTCTGCAGGTTTGCAGCTGCCCACCAAGCCCGGGGCCAGTGGCTGATCCTGGGCAGAGAGAGCCCCGTAAATGCCCCCCGGGGCTTCCATCAGACGGGCCCCGCGCACTGAGCTGGATCATGCTTTAGCCGCCTGACGGTCAGTCAAAATGATGGCCTCTGTAGTGATCGGGGGACATCGGAAGAAGTCCCTCACATTGAGAGGCGTGGACCCAGAGACCTGCATGATCGTGTTTAGGAACCACTGGGCCCAGGTGATCCATTTGCTTCACTGACATGTTTCTTTTAGTCTCTATCACTTCTGCCTCTCTGGCCTGGCCTCATTGCACCCATAATGACTGTGTTGGCTGTGTGTGTGTGTGTGTGTGTGTGTGTGTGTGCCGGCATTACTGGCCAGACTTTGGCCCTTAAACACAGGCTCCATTTAGTACAAATCACTCTCTACAGCCGCCAAGAAAACCCACACACACTCGGCATCATCTCTCTGTGCGTGTGTGTGTGTGCGAGTGTGTGTATGTGGTCCTTGTGTGAAGCAGCTGAGGTCAAAGGTTAACACAAGTCCAGACAGTGAATTACATTCTTGTTTCATTCATCTCGTGTTCACCCCTCCCACGGCTATCTGTCTTCTGCTGCATCCTAGATGTCTCGCAACAATAAAATTGTCATCTTTATAGGCAAATAAAAAAATGTAATATATAAAACTCTTCAGTTAAATGAACATATTGGTGATTTGTTCCTGCAGTTTAAAATATAAGTGTTACCGAAAAGAAAAGGTGTGTGGAGGCTTCATTTGAGTCTCATCATAGACTGCTTTTAAAGCTCATTTTCTCTTTATGTTTGGTTAAATATTATCACCAGATGCACGTTGTTATGGAAAGATCATTTTAACTATGTAACTGCTCTGTTTAGCTTGAATCATCCTCCACTTCTTTCTCCTCCACGTTTGGCCAATAAATAGGCGGTGCAAAGGGACCTTTGGGGGCCATTTTCTGGTGGAGAATGGGGGTGGGGGTGTGTCCAAATTCGAGGTGATATCACTTGCTGCTGTCTGTCGTCGCTCAGGTAGTGAAGATCCTGGAGAAGCACGAGGCGAGTCGCAGCAGCACCAGCGCGCTGAGTTTCCTCACAGGTCACGGCGGCAGCAGCACCGGAGCGTTGCGTCTCGGTCCCATCCCGGCCGACGAGGCCAGCGCCGTCCAGAACTACGTGGAGCACATGCTCTTTCTCCTGATGGAGGAAGAGGCGGGGCAAGGTAGGAATGAAGAAATCATCTCATTGTGCGACCAAAGCTGTAACGGTCCCGGGTCTCATTGGTGTTAACGCACTGGTGCCAGGGGGAGCGATGGGTCCGATCTTGGAGTTCGTGGTTCTGGAGGGCGTGATGGAGAGGCTGTTTCTGTGGAGCCTGAGGAGGCAGTTCACCGAGGACATGAAGCTGGAGCAGCTCAGGATGTACCAGATGCTTCTGTCTCAGGCCAAACAGCCTCTGCTGCACCACAAACCGGTTCTGCGCCCGCTCATGATGCTGCTCGCCTCCTGCGCCGGAGCTGCAACTGGTGAGTTGGAGGTGAAAGTGTTGAGATTAGTAAAATTTGACTTTCCAGGCCAAATGAAGGTTATGTTGATCACTGCACCTCCTTGTGGTACAGAGTGGTATTGCATTAAAGTGCAGCCAAGCCCAAATACAGATTGAGCTGTTATCTCTTCCATAGGGTAGAAGAAAGTAGAAGAGGTCATTTGATTTATACTGTAGGTTCAGTTACTTCAGGGATGTTTTAAGCTACTTTTAGGCCCAGCTGTTTACAGTCAGTACCTTTAGAAGTAGTTTTCTCCTCTTTGTTACTGGCTGAGCTTTCTAATGAGATCAAAGTGGGTTTAAGTGGTTAATTATGAGGCTGTTTCTCAAGCTGGAGGTGTAGCCTGGTCATTTAATTGGTTACCCGACCTTTTAATCACATGTGTGCCCCCCCCCACAGACACTGGTGGTGTGGTGGAGGCGGAGCTGGTCCTCCTGTTGAACCAGCTCTGCGTGGCTCTGGTCAAAGATCCCTCTGTGCTCGAGCTGTTTTTTCACACCAGCGAGGACCAGGGAGCCGCCAACTTCCTGCTCTTCTCCCTGCTCATCCCATACACGCACAGGTATGTGCACACACAGGTGTATGCACTCTGTTATACGCAAAAGTGCTGACACACAGGTAAATACATGAGAAGTGTACGAAACCCACAGCCTGTGTTATCGCTCTCTCAGACAGGGTTTGGTAGGCAAACAGGCCCGAGATGCTCTGCTGCTCATCATGTCTCTGTCAGCCTCCGAGCCACGAGTCGCTCAGCACATTGCAGAGAACACGTACTTCTGTCCTGTAAGTAAACAAGGCAAGCATATAAAGATGTTTAGGTACTACACACATTTTTTATATGTAGTTAAACTGAGCTCATCTCCACATATCTTCCAGCTTGCAGGGAAGTTAAAAAGGTTGCTTTTTCCTCTGCTGAGGGGAAGCAAAGATCTGCTTTCTTCTCTGCATTTTTGTTTGCCTGTTTGCCAGGTTTCACGGAACCTGCTCGAGTGTGAAGAAATCCAAAGAATCTCTGCGCAGATCTGGATAACGTTCGTTAACGACACAAGCTGCATGGAGAGTTAGGGAAATGAAAGGAGTTATGAGAATAGAAAGGCCCCTTAGGAGCCCGACCCTTGATCATTTAACAGATTTTTTATGAACCAGATGGCTGTTTAATGAATACAATCAGTAGTTTTTGAACACAGTGTATGAGCTCTTTCCCCCATTCATCTCCTCGCTGCATTGCAATCTCATTAGCACAAGTTATGCAATAAACTAATGAGCTCATACTGCGTCCTCAGGGACTGAGTGTGACGGATATGGAGAGGGAGAAGCGGAAAACTGAGGGAAAACTGCTTTGGAAAGTGAGGAAGGGGGCTTAAGAGGGAAACCCGGAAAATAAGAACATCTGGAGAAAAACACGAGTGAATATAAAATGGAATAAATCTTAATATTAAAAAAAGGCTCATTTGAGGCTACAGTGAGATACAAAAACAATCAAAGAAATAAAAATAATAATAAGGGTAAAACAATAAAAACATAGTATGGGAGCTAAAAAATATCAGGACAAGCAAAAAAAAAAAAAATCTCTTAAATGTAACTGAAGAACATGTTTGCGTCCTTCGGCCATGTTGGCTCCAGCCCTGCCAGTTTCTGACTGTTTGTGAGAGCGCTCAAGGGAGGGGGTGTAATATGTGAACGGGCGGGCAAAGACATCCCTGCACGTGCCACCTGAGTGTGTGTGTGTGTGTGTGTGTGTGTGTGTGAGATTTAAGCCCATGTGACCACACGCTGACCTCAATCTTAATGCAGGGAGCAGATTAGTAAATCAGCGTGAGATTGGCTCCAACACAAAGAGGGATTAGCAAGTCTGCACATGATTGGACGCCTGCCTGATTGCTAACGGGACCCGAGACCGCAGATGTTGACGACCAGCGCCGCCGCTGCCGTTTATGCTGATGTTGTTCACCGAACTCATCTTCCCCTCTTCATCTCTTCAGCCTCTTCAGTCTTTCTTTCTTATGTCCTCTCATCTTTTGTCTTCCCTGATACCTCACTCCCGTTTTCTGTCTCAAATGAAATGTTTGTTTTAGGTGTAAGAAATTCAGATTAATAACTCTAAATCTCTCACTGAAGCATTTAGACAAAAGGAGGTAAAGAGAGAAGGCAGGAGGAACCGGAGAACAGAGAAACACAAAGAATCATGACAAAACCAACAAATAAGACCACGACAGTACACAAGTGGGTTCTGAGTTTTGGGTCCAGTGAGTTTTAGCAGTTGGGATCCAATTGTTCAAACTCCATCGTGAACTTGGATGTGAGTAGAGCGTAGCTACAGTGTAAGTGTCAAAATCTTCCAGTTGTTCCTTTCCAGTAAAGTTGGATTGGATTGGAAAGGAATAGCCAAAAGCTCCAGCATACCCAGCTTCCTGTATAAGAAGACAAATCATGATTTGTAAACATTTTTTTTTTTACCAAAGTGATGGCAGTGGGCTGTTGCTATGGGAGCTTGCTTCCGCAAATGAAAAAGATACCATCCCAAATGGCAATAAATGTTTTTTTCAGTGGCAGAAACAAACTTCAGTCATTTTCTCTCTATTTATTTATTATTAACAAAAACACTCGCTACAATCCACAAACAACGAATTTATCTTCTAGTCTTTCAGTCTCTCTTTGTTCCCGTCTGCACTCTGCAAAGTTGCTTCATGAAAACCTCTGTGTGTGTGTGTGTGTGTGTGTGTGTTGCAGGTGCTGGCCACAGGTCTGTCCGGTCTGTACTCGTCTCTTCCAGCCCGGCTGCAGGTTTACAGTGAGGACTGGCACTGCCTGGAGCAGGCAGACTGGCAGCAGGTAACAGCCACACATTTCCAGGGTGACGGGATGAACTCATGAGTGAATGAATCAGTGACAGCAAATGAAGCAAACAGCAAAAGGAGCTTCCTGCCCATCTGGACGTTTGACCTTTAGCTGTGTGGAGTGCTTGTGTTGCTGTCTGTGAGGTTTCGGCTTTAAAGCACTGAATCAGTAATTCTACTGCAACACCTTTGTACACACTAAAACACATGGAAAGTGCTGCTGCTTCTCTGACTTAAACGGTTGCCTGTCAAATGTGTGTAAACAAATTTAGGCCAGTTTGTGTTAGATAACTATGTAAAACTATACTAGGCGAGTATACAAATCAGGGAATGAGAGTAAATGAATGAATGATGATCTCACCTTTGGGTCAACAGGTTCCTGCTCTGGTCCACTTCCTGCACTCACTGGACTTCTGTAGTGCTGTTGCCAAGGTAGCACACAGCACACACACACACACACACACACACACACACACACACACACACACACACACACACACACACACACACACACACTCCTTTATTTTTCCTTTGTAAGCACGTCTTTGTCTGTCTCAGGTGGCTCATCCCTCCATCCGCTCTCAGCTGCTGGGTTACATCTACAACGGCTTCCTGGTGCCTGTTCTCGCTCCGGCTCTGCACAAGGTATCACATTTCATCACCACGCTGTAAGAAGAATTCTAACTAAATCTAAATTAAAAGAAGCTGTGGAAAAACTTTTAATTAGTGGAAATAAAAATGACAAAAGCAGTCATTTGTGTCTCTGTTTGTAGCTGACCTTGGAGGAGGTGATGACCACCACGGCATACCTGGATCTGTTCCTGCGCTCCATCTCTGAACCCGCCCTCCTCCAGACCTTCCTGTCCTTCATCCTGCTGCACACACATGACAACGTTCACATCCTGGACACACTGGTCAGCAGGGTGAACACACCTTTCCAGGTATTGACACGCTCATCTAAAGTTTGCAGCCGCTTCATGCTCTGTCATTTAGTAAAAGAGATGACCTTTCACCTTTGGTCCACCAGCTGGGCACCGTGTCGCTGGCTCTGTTCAGGACTCTGATTGGACTCTTCTGTGAAGACGTGATGCTGCAGCTGGTCTTCAGGTCGGTCTAAGAGCGACTCACAGACACATCTGTTCAATAGAACTGATTAATAACAAACTGCACTTACTGGAGAGCGACGTGGCCTAGGATGTTCACATTCACACCTTACATGATTCTGTTCAAACTAGACCCAACAAACTTCACACACTTGTGGCCACTAGTGAAACTGCACCTGGCTTGGCAGTTGTTTACAGTGTGCTTGGACTAAGTGCGACTTCTCTGTGCCTCCTCAGGTATCTGATTCCCTGCAGTCACCTGAGCAGGAAGCAGCGCTACTCCTTAAAGCAGAGGGATTGCTACTCCTCCACCGCTGCCTCGTTGCTGTTCCTAATGCCCTCCTGGTGCCCTGTGCAGCTCCAAAACTCACCCACACACTCAGAGCACATCCACTGGCCCAAAGGAGCAGGTCAGTACAGTGAAAGCACATGCATATATAAACAATTACCTTCTAACATACTGACCTGAAATCTGTGTCTGTGTCAGATCTATCAGTGTCAGACAGTGTGGGTTACTGCCGTGGTTCAGACTTCCTGATGGATGTAAACTACCTCCATTACCTCTGGGATGCCCGCCAGGCTATCTCCACTGCATACAGGTTAGTATGTCTTCTTCAAAAAAAGGACTATGGCGCCACCTGGCTTTGATTATTAGAATAATAAGTAAAGAGACCGAATTTACTCAGTGCAGAACAATAGGTGCCCTGCCATACAAAGTATGGCAGGCCCCACTTAGATGCAATTTTGGGGGATTTCTCGTGAACAGCGTCACATCACTTATGGGGAAACAAGCAGCAAACCGCAGTGAGAAACGGTGAAACTGGTTCATTGTTTTAGAGTGACATCTGTTGGTCAACATGCAGCATTACAGTTGTAGTAAAAACCTAATGAAAGAATGAATGAACATCTACTACTCTTGTTACTATATTAATTTGGTCTTTACCTCGCAATACAAAACACCTTGAGCTTGTTGTTATTTGGCACTATATAAATAAAATTAAGTTGAATTGAATAATCAGTGTTGGTGCATTGCTTTTAAAGTTCATAGTTCTGCTTTTTAACCACAGTTAGATGAGCACACCCTGTATTCAAAACCAGCAAGGGATCTCTAGTGTAGATCGTGAGTGTTTCAGATCCAGTGTCTTAGACCAAAATATTGCATAAAACTACTGTACTGTACTGAGGTCCTGGTTGTGTCACCAATACAACTCATGACAGTATGGACACAAGGTGAATGGACTGCACTGGAGGCGTTGCCTTTTACTGAGGCACTGGCAGCAGATCCTGACAATACTGCTCTGTGGTCATCTCAGTGGTAAATAGCATAATGTTTTGTGACATTTCTGTGACAGGTCTTATGTTTCTGGGATGGATTCAGTAAAAAAACATATATGTGTATATATTTTTGCAGGGTGTGTCGTTTATGGTCAGCTCCTTATGACGGCATCGACCCTCCACCTCAAGAGTATCGAGCTGACACACCAGCTGATGACATAGATGATGAGGAAGAGTTCATACAGCGAGTCAAGAGTGACTCCATAACCTCTTTGGTTATCAGTCCTCCCCCTTCTGCCCTCTCCCCCACATCATCTTCTTTAGATAACTGCCAGGCCGGGAGAGCCAGCTCTGCCCTTGAGCTGGAGTGGGATGACATTTTTGCAGATGAAAATCCCTTATCTTCAGCGGTGGTAAATGTGGTGCCGGCGAATGGCGGTGTGTCCGTGGAAACCGATGGGTGCAATTTTCCTCCAGCACCTCCCCCGCTGCCTCCTCGACACATTCAGGAAATGCGTCGCAATGCGACCAAGTTGGTGCACGGCTCTTATGTAGAGGAATCTGAATTTCAGGATGATGTTCTTGTCTATGATCTTGTTGCTAAAAAAGATGCAAAGGCGGCCATTTTGGATCGGATCATGGTGGCAAATCGCCGATCCCGTGGGAGTATCTCGAAAGGACAGCGACAAGGAACAACGACAATGTTAACAACTATGTTAACAACAACAGGGAGGACGGTGATCGAAACGGTAAACAACATTATGTTGACAAGGAGGAGGAGCGAGGATGGAGGCAGAGAGGAAAGAAGGAGTGAGGACTGTGGGAAGGAGACGTGGAGAACAAAGGAGGGAGAAGAAGAGGAGGCAAAGAGGATATTTGGACACAGAGGATCCCTTGGAGATCAGCTCTTCACCAATGGCTATGATGTAAATAATCCCATCATCGGCGAATGTGATGAGGCGGATGATGACATAGCATCTTTAAAGCGACACTGTGAACTGAATGACTTCACAGCTCAGATCAATCTCACGCCTACAGCGCATCAGCAGCACTCACCTCACAGCAGACACTCACCCTTGCCGTGTTTAGTGACAAACACTTTAATCAATGGCCATCATGAATCCGAACAATGTGACCTTCCCGTTTCTCCAAGCCTGCCTGACAGCAACACCAACAACAATGGCTTCCTGTCCCAATACCGTGAGCTCATGCTGTCATTGGGGGTGGAACCAGACTGTGAGGACACCGCAGATGACACTGACACATTCAGCAAGCGCGTCCAGGTGCTGAGACAAAAACTTGAAGAAGACGAGGGGGAACTTTGCACTGACTTTATTTTTAGCTCCTCGGGGGATGATGGACAGGAAGAACTAGAGGAAGAGGTGATGGAAGAGGAAGAAGAGGAGGAGGACAGTCAGAGCAACATAAAGAAAGGCAGCAGGAGGCATGGAGTTCCATTTACAGGTCTGTGCTTGTGCGAAATTTGAAGCAGCTTCACTGATTTATTACGTTAAAACAAGCATTTACATTCAGTCAGTGTAAAGCCAGAATAAAAACATGAAACCCTGTGAGGTTACCTCATAAAATAAATTTGCTCTTTTCATACACTAACCAGGTCCGTTCATCAGTGTGCTCTTGTCTCGGCTGGAGAACCTTCTGGAAAACTCTATTGCTGTGAACCTGCTGGTTACAGGCATTCTGGCCCAGCTGGCATCGTACCCACAACCTCTCCTGAGATCCTTTCTGCTCAGCAAAGAAATACAAAACCAGCCCAATGTTCGCACACTTTACCAGGTAGCAGCAACATATGTAACACATCTGATCCATGTAAGATTTGATTTCTTAAATTAAAATGTGAAGTTAATTGTGCACATCCATAGGTGCTGGTGTCGGTGCATGCTCAGATAGAGCGCTACGTGATGTCCAGACCAGACTATCCACCTCTGATCACTCAGGCCTGGAGATTCTTGCTGGCAAAAGACCAAGACGGCAAATTCAGAGGTTAATAAAAAGACACACACAAACAGGATAGAGAAAAACGGAGATTAAAGTTGAGAAAAACTCTTAGTCTTAGACTTAGCTGGACATTGTGAAACAAGAGGAGGTAAAAGTCTCTGTGATCCATATGGACAACAAGGGGAAGGTTAAGGAGAGCTTAGAGGGGTAGAGATGTGCTCTGAAGAGGAGACAGAAAAAGAAGGAATTAGAAGATGTGCTTGAATTGGAAGGAGGACGGAGGAATGATCATAGTCAACAGGCAGGGTGGGGTGATTCATGGCAGACAGGTAGCAACAAGAGTGTAGAGGATGCAGAAGGTGAAGATTTGCATTGGGACTGACAAAGATGGACAGGATCAGAATAAGGATATGGAGAAACAGCTCAGGTTGGACAAAGTAAGTATGCTTTTATATGTGGGAGGTAGGATACTGAAGATAGAAGACGTAAAGGAGAAGACCAAAGAGGTGAGAAGAGGATATACAGACATAACAAGACAGGAAGGACAGAATGAAATGATCCACTGTGGTGACGCCTAATGAAAGTAGCTTCAGTGCTGAATACCCAAAGGGGAAAAAGTTGTCACGTAACCAACTTATTCTGCACATGCCGACAAACATGCTAACAGCCCTGTGGCCTTCATCAGAGAAAAACTGGACCAGAATAAATTTATCTAACTGAGATTTGTCAAACTTTTTATCTTTGGTTTTCCACAGAAAAATATAATGGAAGGTGCAACATTTTTCAATGATTGAACCAGAAAGAATAAGTCAGTCAGCCTTAGCTGTGTTTTTAGGCAGGATAGAGCTGGGCTAGATGTTTCCAGCTGATTTGGGTCTTAATGCTAAGCTAAAACAGGCCTTCTGGTGTAACTTTAAAAAAAAATAAGGTTGAAACAAACTAATTTGTAGATGATGTCAGGCCACATCTGAAGGTGTACACACAGTCTCTTTTTATAGTTATAAATGGAGTCCTCAGTTTGCAATGCTTTGTGTATCCCTCAGAGTGCCTCCAGTCTCAGGGCGGCGACATCATCCTGGATCCGTCGCTTCCCAATGGCTCTGTGAAGAACGCCCTGCCTTTGCCTCCTCTCATTGTCCTGCCCCCTTGTCCTACCATACCCCCTCAAGCCAAGAGCCGAGTCTTCGCCATCATCCTGTACGCCGAGTTCCTGAAGGAGCTGGCTGCCATTGCTCAGGAGCACAGCATCGCCCTGGACTGGTCTTCTGAGGAGTAACAAACAAAAAACAATAAACTGTGAAAATCTTCCTCCCACATTGCTGCTAATGAGATCAAGAACCTGCTGTGGCTACCAGCAGAGGACTGAGCACCAAGGGGGAAACACGTAGCACAACCTACCTTCCTTATCGAGGATTAATACATGTGAATAATCATATTCTCATAATGTGTATATTCCTGGCAGCACTTGAAAAGTTGATGCTTTCCCAATGTGAATATGACCGATATTTATAAAATGATTTGAAGGAGATTATTTTGAAGATAAATCAGTACTGAGTTTTATATATTTGTGCGATCTTTGAAAATAGTTTTCTACAATATTTTCTTAAATCTTTGCACAGATTTGTTGAGGTGTGAAAAAAAGTTCAACATTTGGTTCAAAATGCAGAGGACCTTATTATTCCTCCTACTCAGGATGGACAACTTGCCTGCGAAACTAGCTGAACGTAGCACTAACCTTACATGCACTAAAGTGACTTTACACCAAACAGATCGAAAATATATAACCAACAAGTAGCAAGCAAACAACTTAAACTTACGCTATGGTTTCACATCCGGCTTCACTGGTTTCACTTTTCTGACCTGTAGCCGTAACAAACAAAATCGAGGAAAAGCTTGCCGCAGATGGCACAGTTTTTACTTGTTTTTTTTACTAAGCGCTTCAATGAACTATGTCAGAGATTAAAAGCCCCAAACAAGATAGAAACCTGGGCAGGAAAGTATAGGTTATGAGACATTTTATCAGATTTTGTACTTCCTGAAGACACTTATCTACAGCATTATCAGCTGCACCACTTTACATGGAGGAAAAGGAAACTGTAGCATTAAATCTGTATTCTCATTCTCATAATTTTTTTTATATAAATCACAACAGTCGCCTCAAGGCACTTTACATCGCATGGTAAAGACCCTACAATAATTACAGAGAAAACCCCTGTATGAGCAAGCACATGGCGACAGTGGGAAGGAAAAACTCCCCTTTAACAGGAAGAAACCTCCGGATTAAGCATCTCACTTGTCCTTCCTGTTGTTTTATTACTGTTTAATAAATTGGCTGCTGTGCCTGTCAGTTGCAATGCTAAAATTCAAAGTGAGTGACAATCTTCTGTTTCTGTGTCAGGGCCGCTGAGATCAGTCGTGTCTTCCTGTTTCTGTTTTTTCTGTCGTATTTGTGTGCAAGCAAACACGCAGGTAAAAAACAAAAGCCTTACTTCAGATGACTGAGATTTTAGTGCAATACGCAACAATGCAAACACATTGGATTTTAATTTCTCATGTAAACATCTGATGTTAATCTGTCCTTTAAACCTCTGTGGATGTGTTTAGTTGTCGTTAATATATTTTAAATCTGATGTTTCTCTTTAAGATGAAATTATTCTGTGCTCTTGTACTCTTACTCTTCATATCAAAATGTTGAAAAAAAGATCAACGTTTAAAAGCGACTTTACTGAACGCAGCACTGCTGTGTGATGCTGATGCACGATAACGCTCCCACCTGCTAGTTAACATCTCACACTTTTCTTCCCTTTACTTCTGTTTCATGCCCACTTTTGAAATAAATTATTGCCAAGCAGGGACGTGCGGTGGTCGTCTTCCCTGGTGAGGCACTGACGTCATCATATCAGATTTACAAACATATGAACCTACAGAGCAGCTTATTCACCATTTGATTGGCAACATGTGTTTTGTTAAAATTTCATATCAGCATTCTTTACATATACAAACAAGCATAGAAAAAGCTTTAAAAACGTTATTATCTTCATACTTTACTTATAAATGAAGTCCATGTGCCTCCTTTTGAAGAACAGCATCGATAACTTGTTTGCTAACTGTTTCCTGTAGCTTGCTGTCTAATTCTATTATTCTGCAGCCGAGGAGTCGCTGGGATCACCAGCGCCCCCTGCCATGAGGCACGGGCACTGCGTGCCTCACCTAGGGTCCCTGCTGCAGTTTTAAGATTGATCAGCACAACAATACGTTACACACATACAGTTGTTGATTATCAAACACTGAGCATTATATACACCAGCTAAAATATAGAAATTAAGTTCATGTAGTAAAAGTGTTCAAACATTTTAATAGCGACGTGCAGAGGGACAGCAATACGGTCTCACTGATCCGCCTCCCCTGACTGCACGTCACTGTTGCCATGATGATACAATGATTTGTAAGCCTGATTTTAAGCCTGACTCAACCCTATATTTCATCAGTTTCCCAGACATGAATTATGCTTTTTAAAAAATATATATTTTAAAATTTTCAATAGGAATTTTAATTGAATTGTCTTTTACTCCAGAACTAGGCTTAATCCTGATCTGGGAAAACAGACATTGACATTGACATTGAAATTGATGTGGAAGTCATAAAAAAAAATCAGAGGACCAACTGCAGAGTTATTAAAAAGTATCATCTCAATAGACATCTAAAATCTGCACCATAAACCACAAATGTTGACCTCGTGGTGGTGCTGAAGCGACCATCAAAGCTTCACAAAATTGTGCAAAGTTATAGCTTCTGAAGTTCACTGTGGTTTAGCTAGTTCCTGTTTTGGTATACATACTGTACATGCTGAATGAAGCGTTCCGGCAGACAGAAGGACGACAGCCTTCAGTCACAAGGAGACGCTTTGCTGGATTGAAAATTTCATGTCAAATTTGCAGGAGACGCAGAACAAATCATCAGCTGATGATGGCAATGAGGGCAGTTTATTTGCTGATCTGGGTTCTTGGTGAGTGAGTTAAAAATATAACTGGTTTATTGCACTGCTTTGAGATGGCATCGTGGTAGGATGTTCTACAGATTTCAAAGGGAGAATTTGATCAGTTTTTTAAGATTTGGAAACGTAGGTTTTTATCTGATCTTAATTTTATCTGGACAAGGCCGCAGTCTGCAGCTTCTAAAGTTCAACCTCCGAGCATGAGCAGATTTTTTTGTGTGTATGTTTTTAGATCTGCATCATTTCTGACCAGCTTTATATGAATGAAACTTTAAGTGTTTTAAATTCTGTTCTCTTTGGCCCGTCCTCATTATTTAATTTTCTGACAGCACAGAGAAAAGAAACACTCATAATAACCATCAATAGTTAATGGTAAATTAAAAGTTATTTATGCTTTCAGGTGTTTTACTAAAAACAAACACTGAAATTATATGAGATTTTATGTCAATAGTTTGTGTTACAGAAACATGAATCACCTACAGTATTTTATATGTATGGTAGCTCTAAAAAGACAATGGGAAATGTGATACTACAGTCAGTTCTAAGGTTTTACAGATCAGGATATAACAAAATATTATTTGGTCCTCAGCAGGTGTTAAAATGACTGAAATGCTCAGCGTGTGACATATTACAGCCTGTCAGAGTCAGATCAGAAGCAGGGTGGGAAAACGCTGGGACGCTGTGTGAAACGTCAATAAAACTTAATGTAATGACTCGCAAATGCAATAAAATGCCATAGAAAATAGAAAATACATCAAATGTTTAAATTGAGGAAGACAAACAAACTCTTACGTCATTTTGATTTTGATAGCGGCAATACATCTGATAAAAGTTTGGACGGCAATAAAAGGAAGAAGGAAGATTTTGTTACTTGGCAACAGTTCAGTATCATGATTGGATTAAAGAAGGGCAGAGTTTCTCAGTCAAATGCACCGTGACTACCTGATAATCAGCAGGGTGTCTCTAATAAAAGTCTGCAGCATTCAGACCCAAGAGCTACATCTCAGACTACAGGATTTCCGTTCATGACAAGCACAATCAAAAAAAGTCTGAACAAGTATGGCTTGTTTGGAAGGGTTGCCAGGAGACAGCCTTTTCTCTCTGAAATGAACATGGCAGCACAGCTTAAGTGTACAACGCTGCATCTCAGCGAACCACTAAAGTTGTGCAACAATGTCCTTTAGATGTGCAGCGCCATGTTTGGAGAAAAGCCCACAGAAGATATCAGTGGGCCAAAAGTCTTGCAGTCATACAGGAAACTGTTACTTCAAGTTTTTGCTGTGAAAGATGGTCTTATATTTTTTTTTTCACACTGCATATTTTTCACTGCCTGCTTCTGCATTTTGTTTTAGTTTGTGCTGAACAATGACAGTGTAATGTATCAGATATCTGAGGTTGTGTTTAAATTATTTTAGATACGTTGTCCTGGTTTGTAAAGCCTTGAAAGTGAAAGAGGTTGTATTTCCTTTTTCTAACTATACTGCATCCATGTTTTCAGTAGCAGACTGTGAAACACCGCCGTCTAATGAATCAAAACTGCTCACAACTGCCTACGTTTTACAGGGATGCTTCTGCTGATTTAAACATTTTTTTTTAAATGTCATGAAAGCAGACGGCGTGAAGAAAACTGCTCTAAAAAACACTGATTTTCAGCCTCATTTGCATCCATGTAGAGATTGTCCGACTGTGAGCAACTTCCGAGATATCTGGAAGTAAAAAATACCAGTTTTCTGGTTAAAATTTCTAGTTTCAAACAAATAAGTTAGGCCTACAACCAAGAAGGAACAACTGCAAAACCTTTGTGGTGTCCCACAAGGTTTCATATGAGAGACCTTATTGTTCATACAGTAAATACAAAAAAATGGCTGCTGTGAAGTGCATGCTGCCGTGACATTATTCCCTGCTATTAGAAAATATGTTGTGTAAGTACCAGGTAAGCTAACAGAATGGTTCGTTTTGCACCTTTGCAAAATACGTAAATTTTGTAACGTCATTGATAGAATGAGGTTTTTTTATGTGTTAATGGCTCATGTTCTTGAAATGAAACAACACGTGACATTCTTACAAAGGTCGATGGCCCAACCACCTGCTGTAAGTAGCAGTGCTGGTTGACATGCAACCACAGCAGCTGAACACATGCATATACAAGAGAACAGCTTTTGAACAGCGGTCCGCTGCAGTGACCTCTATGCATGAATGGGTTTTAGAAGAAAAGCCTTTACATCCACTGGTCCAGTCAGCATCCAGCAAAATCCAGGAAACAAACAAGATTAAATAAAGACTTTTTGCCATTGCTACGAATAGACATCACTTACTTCATTAGTGGAGAATCAGTTCATTCTTGTTCCTGTTTTGTTTTTTAAACTTTCATTCAGTTATTCAAATTGAACACCACTTGCAGCAGAGGATTAATAATCTTGAATAAGATTGCTCTGGATCAGGTAAGATTAACTGTTACAACCTTACTTAAAAGTTACTACTTCTGTCCTTATTCCACTGAAGGTGCTGGAGTTGTTTCATCAGAGGAAGATGAGCCACCTTATGATGATGAAATTTCTTTTAATGAAGACATGCCTGAAATAAATTCAACCCTAATAATAGATGACATTGAAATACTGAAGAATCGATGGACACCCGACTCACCCTACGGTTCCTACTCAGGTAATGTAGCGCGTGACAACCACACGTCATTAGTGAGCTAGGGTGACACATGGATGCTCCTGTTTGGGATTGCCACAAAATGTTCTGTCAGTATGCAAGGAAATTAATTTAAAATGTGATTATTTAATTAAGTTTTTACATACTGTACTCCTGACATACTAGAGAACTAACCAGTTTAGCAGAGCACTAACCTGTGTAAGGGTTACGCTACAGCTGCCCTAAAGTAACAGTATTAGTTAATCCACCAGGATATATACAAGCTCTTTAAGGAAAATTATGTTTTGAATGCAAAAATATATTTTTTGTTGTCCATCCATCCATCCATCCGTCCATCCATCCATCCATCCATCCGTCCGTCCGTCCGTCCGTCCGTCCATCCGTCCATCCATCCATCCATCCATCCATCCATCCATCCATCCGTCCGTCCGTCCGTCTATGAAATATTGAAAGTGTTAATA